>JAWQFJ010009296.1:32500-50000 GCA_034096865.1 Theodoxus fluviatilis | reverse complement strand
GAGAGAGAGAGAGAGAGAGAGAGAGAGAGAGACGCAAAAGGGGGGTCTCATCAATTATATTCGTTTTACTCGTAAATTGTTGAAACTGTGTATATATCCTTTATCGTTGTGTATTCTAGAGATCACGAGCTGTATTTGTACCAACGAATTTCCACATCTGGATAATAAAGATTGTCTGTGTGTGTCTTTCTGTGTGTCTGTCTGTGTGTCTGTCTGTCTGTCTGTCTGTCTGTCTGTCTGCATGTCTGTCAGTCTGTCTGTCTGTGTGTCTGTCAGTCTGTCTGTCTGTTTGTCTGTGTGTCTGTCTGTCTGTCTGTCTGTCTGTCTGTCTGTGTGTCTGTGTGTCTGTCTGTCTGTCTGTCTGAAAGAGAGAGAGAGAGAGAGAAAGCGAGAGAGAGAGAGAGAGAAAGCGAGAGAGAGAGAGAGAGAGAGAGAGAGAGAGGCAGAGGCAGAGACAGAGAGACAGAAAGACAGAGACAAAGAGACAGAAAGACAGAGACAAAGAGACAGAAAGACAGAGAGAGAGAGAGGGACACAGAGAGACAGAGACACAGAGACACAGAGACACAGAGATACAGAGATACAGAGACACAGAGACACAGAGAAACAGAGACACAGAGACACAGAGACACAGAGACACAGAGAGACAGAGACACAGAGAGAATGAACGAACAAAAGAACGAACAAAATAATGTTTTTCATTTATACAGGCCTCCTCTTATCACAACCTAATTATATGTACAATTCATTGGTTGTGTTCAGTGCTGCTTGTCTACATATGAAGGCATGATACAGGTAAATGGCTGATGATCTTGTTATGTCCACGTTCTCATTAGCCATAACTTCATGAACATCAGTGTTGCATTGAATCGTACATACAGAAAATGTATCTCTGCTTTAAATATTTGTAAGCAGGGCATCAAAACAAGTCATGCATCTTACTTTCGTCTTCGTCATAACATGATGGATAGAGGAATAAGGCGTGGGCATCTTTGGTACAACGATACCTATGAATATGCAGTTCACTGCGTCCTGCAGGAAGTTGACCATAGTGTTTATCAATATTACATAGATACAGTTCCCTTGTGAGTGCAGATTTTATTTGTCTGTAAAATGCGCATCCCATGATGTTTGCTAGAGCAGAACACCAATTCTGTGCATATTCAGCAACATGGCGATCCTTTAAATCCCTTTAGAAACTGAGTCTCTTGTTGGACATGCCGCAAATTCAATAGACTTTCAAAATCGTGCTTACATAACAGTTTCTGGATGTCATTAGCCCTTTTAATTTTCGCAATGTGAAGGATCACATTGTAGACCTTGCAAGGAAATATGGATGGATCCATTTGCAAAATCCTCAGCCAATACTTAACTGTACGTATTGTGACGTTGATGCTTATGAGATATCTGCCCATTTCTCCGTATACAAACATATTAAGTATCAAGTGAAGGAATAGAGTTAAAATGTTGGAGTGACAAATGATGGTAATGCATGCGTGTTTGTGTGTTTCTGTGTGTGCGCGTATGCGTGCGTGCGTGTGTGTGTGCGTGTGTGTGTGCGTGTGCGTGGGTGCCTGCGCGCGTGTGTATGTGTGTGTCAATTCTGATGGGCAAGGCTGGAGGCAGGGGAAGACGAGGTAGAGAGGGGAAAGAGGGCGAGAATGAAGGGGGTAGGGGTGCAAGGTAGGAAGGTTGGGGGAAGGCGACACCAAGGGAGATGGATGGATCGATGGAGGGAGGGAGGGAGGAAGGGAGACAGGGAGGGAGGGAGGGAGGGAGACAGGGAGGGAGGGAGGGAGACAGGAAGGGAGGGATGGTGAGTTAGGCCTATCAGCCTTGTAGGTCTTCTAAGGCCTCAACTTTGCATTACAAAAGCGGGAGGGGGAAGAAAGGCAGCAAACTGGATGACTGAAGTAGAGTTCTTGCATATGTGTCAACTTTTTATTTCTGCGTCTTATTATCAAAGCAGCTCACTAAGTGTGGTCTCACTAACAGAATGCTGCTGAAATAGTCGACTTATACTGCAGTCTGATCATCACATATAGACAACAGACGTATACATCAAACGTGGGCATCACACATATACATCACACACAGACATCACACACAGACATCACACACAGACATCACACATATACATCACACACGGACATCACACATGGGTATCACACATGGTCATCACACATAGACATCACACATGGGCATCACACATAGACATCACACATAGACATCACACATAGGCACCACACATGGACATCACACATAGACATCACACATAGACATCACACATAGACATCACACATAGACATCACACATAGACATCACACATAGACATCGCACATAGACATCACACATAGACATCACACATAGGCATCACACATAGACATCACACATAGACATCACACATAGACATCACACATAGACATCACACATGGGCATCACACATAGACATCACACATAGACATCACGCGTATTCATCACACATAGACATCACACATAGACATCACACACAGACATCACACACAGACATCACACATAGTCATCAAACATAGACATCACACATAGACATCACGCGTAGGCATCACACATGGGCATCACACATAGACATCACACATAGACATCACACATAGACATCACACATAGACATCACACATAGACATCACACATAGACATCACACATGGGCATCACACATGGGCATCACACATGGACATCACACATGGGCATCACACATGGGCATCACACATAAACATCACTCATAGACATCACATATGGGCATCGCACATAGACATCACACATAGACATCACACATAGACATCACATATGGGCATCACACATAGACATCACACATAGACATCACACATAGACATTACACATGGGCATCACACATGGGCATCACACATAGACATCACTCATAGACATCACATATGGGCATCGCACATAGACATCACACATAGACATCACACATAGACATCACACATAGGCACCACACATGGACATCACACATAGACATCACACATAGACATCACACATAGACATCACACATAGACATCACACATGGGCACCACACATGGGCATCACACATAGACATCACACATAGACATCACACATAGACATCACACATAGACATCACACATAGACATCACACGTAGACATCACACATGGGCATCACACGTAGACATCACACGTAGGCATCACACATAGACATCACACATAGACATCACACATGGACATCACACATAGACATCACACATGGGCACCACACATGGGCATCAAACATAGACATCACACGTAGACATCACGCGTAGGCATCACCCGTAGACATCACACATAGACATCACGCGTGGACATCACGCGTAGGCATCACACGTAGACATCACACATATACATCACACATAGACATCACACATAGACATCACATATAGACATCACACATAGACATCACACATAGACATCACACGTAGACATCACACATGGGCATCACAAGTAGACATCACACGTAGACATCACACATAGACATCACACATAGACATCACACATGGACATCACACATAGACATCACACATGGGCACCACACATGGGCATCAAACATAGACATCACACGTAGACATCACGCGTAGGCATCACACGTAGACATCACACATAGACATCACGCGTGGACATCACGCGTAGGCATCACACGTAGACATTACACGTAGACATCACACATAGACATCACACAT
The DNA here is from genome assembly GCA_034096865.1 of Theodoxus fluviatilis. Taxonomy (NCBI): domain Eukaryota; kingdom Metazoa; phylum Mollusca; class Gastropoda; order Cycloneritida; family Neritidae; genus Theodoxus; species Theodoxus fluviatilis. The sequence continues at coordinate 46,280 of JAWQFJ010009296.1, read as the reverse complement.
AGACATCACACGTAGACATCACACGTAGACATCACACATAGACATCACACGTAGACATCACACGTAGACATCACACGTAGACATCACACATAGACATCACACGTAGACATCACACATAGACATCACACGTAGACATCACACATAGGCATCACACATGGACATCACACATAGACATCACACATACACATCACACATGGACATCACACATAGACATCACACGTAGACATCACGCGTAGGCATCACACGTAGACATCACACATAGACATCACACGTAGACATCACACATAGGCATCACACGTAGACATCACACATAGACATCACACGTAGACATCACGCGTAGGCATCACACGTAGACATCACACGTAGACATCACACATAGACATCACACATAGACATCACACGTAGACATCACATGTAGACATCACACATAGACATCACACGTAGACATCACACGTAGACATCACACGTAGACATCACACATAGACATCACACGTAGACATCACACGTAGACATCACACGTAGACATCACACATAGAGGTAAGGAGCCGGTGTCAGACTATACAAAGTTCACCTGGAAAAAAAGAAAACAGAAAAAAATGACCGGAGTCTGACCAATTGTATTCTCTCGTGAGAGAAGTGGGCCCTGAAGAGGGCCGTTACTAGAGCAGTCGTAGGCTTCTAGAGCAGTCGTAGGCGAGCTTTCGGAGGGGATCCTCCTTCTTCAGGCCAAGTGATACAGGACTGGCAGGCGTAGGGTTTAAATAGGGCACTGGCGGAGGCTCGTGCAACGCAAGTCCCCCGAGAAAAGCAGGAGTGGACATGTGCTCACCCCCGTAGAAGGACCGTCCACACCGCAGAGAACACGGGGAACCCGTGCCACAGAACAGGGCGGGCTCAACGGTAGTGAGCCATGAAGCCCGTGTCTCTGTTGAGCCCGGTGTGCTGCGTGCCAAACCTGATGATGAGTCTCTGCTCCATAACCCGACGTTGGTGGAGGTCGTGCAAGCCGCCCCTCAGCACGCTCACGAGCATGTCAGCGGGTGAGTGGTCCGACCACTCACCCGCTGACATGCTCGTGAGCGTGCTGAGGGGCGGCTTGCACGACCTCCACCAACGTCGGGTTATGGAGCAGAGACTCATCATCAGGTTTGGCACGCAGCACACCGGGCTCAACAGAGACACGGGCTTCATGGCTCACTACCGTTGAGCCCGCCCTGTTCTGTGGCACGGGTTCCCCGTGTTCTCTGCGGTGTGGACGGTCCTTCTACGGGGGTGAGCACATGTCCACTCCTGCTTTTCTCGGGGGACTTGCGTTGCACGAGCCTCCGCCAGTGCCCTATTTAAACCCTACGCCTGCCAGTCCTGTATCACTTGGCCTGAAGAAGGAGGATCCCCTCCGAAAGCTCGCCTACGACTGCTCTAGAAGCCTACGACTGCTCTAGTAACGGCCCTCTTCAGGGCCCACTTCTCTCACGAGAGAATACAATTGGTCAGACTCCGGTCATTTTTTTCTGTTTTCTTTTTTTCCAGGTGAACATCACACATAGACATCACACATAGACATCACACGTAGACATCACACATAGACATCACACATAGACATCACACGTAGACATCACACATAGACATCACACATAGACATCACACATAGACATCACACGTAGACATCACACATAGACATCACACGTAGACATCACACGTAGACATCACACATAGACATCACACATAGACATCACACACAGACATCACACACAGACATCACACGTACACATCACACGTACACATCACACGTACACATCACACGTAGACATCACACGTACACATTACACATAGACATCACACATAGACATCACACATAGACGTCACACATTTTCTCACAAAATCGCTGCCAGAGCTGGACAATCCTTGTGTTGACGCCAGGAATCCTCCAGAACTCCGGACCTCTGCATAACTGTTTTGCCAGACAGCGCAGCAGAGAGAGCGGGGGATTGAGGCATGAAAGGTTTCATCTCTTTAACGAGAAGCCTTTCTCTGGAGGTCGATTGGAATGAAACCGGAACTAGGTCGTCAAGGTGCTAGAATCGACTGTGACCCTTCATTTTCAAGGAAACACGGTATATGGGTTGGGGGTGGGATTGAGGGGGGACGGGAATGCGGTGGGGGTGGGAGAATGATGTTTATTTGCATGGTTACGAAACCTGTCCTTCAGGAGCAAATAACAGCACAAGAGAAGAGGAAAGACTTAATGGACACCTAGACATGTCGATTTCAGATTAGTTCCCAGAGCTATTGTAAACCTAGTCTGTGTGAAGCTAATGGTCAAAATGTCAATTTCATGCAGCGAATTGTCATGAACATATGAGTTTTAGACAGTTTTACACTTTATTTCTTGATTATAGTCCACTTCAATATTAAAACACAGACACTTGACAACTATTTTAGTGCCAGACGGAAATCACACAGATAATTGGAAAGATTATCTCCACAACTTGATCAGTCGATCTAGGGCGCATTGAGCATGCCCGTAGGCATGAAGTTTTGCGCGCTATAGGAACGCGTACATACATACATACATATTTAGTACCCTCACTTTTACTCACAGGTTTGACGCTAAGGTGTGAAGAGGCAATGGAACATAAGTACCTTGCCAAAGGATGCAGCTCTAAATTAAATGAAACTTGAGGAACTGCAACCAATTGTCGTAAAGCGTAAATAGGCACCGCATGAACAGCGCGCAGGCACACACACACACACACACACACACACACACACACACACGGACACATACACACACATATACACACATACACGGACACACGCACACACTCACACGGGCACACACACACACACACACACACACACACACACACATACATACACACACAAACACACACACACACGGACACACACACTAACACATGCACATTCATAAGCACGCACGTACATGCACACAATCTCTCTCTCTCTCTCTCTCTCTCTCTCACACACACACACACACACACACACACACACATATATACACATACAGAGAGAGAGGGAGAGAGAGAGAGAGACAGAGAGACAGAGAGACAGGGAGACAGAGAGAGAGACAGAGAGACAGAGAGACAGAGAGACAGAGAGACAGAAAGACAGAGACAGAGAGACAGAGAGACAGAGAGACAGAGACAGAGAGACAGAGACAGAGACATACAGAGAGAGAGAGAGAAAGAGAGAGAGAGAGAGACAGAGACAGAGAGAGACAGAGACAGAGACAGAGAGACAGAGACAGAAGAAAGACAGACAGGTTGGCATGCACGCAGGCAGGCAGGCAGACACCGACTGACACGGACGGACGGACTGACAGACAGACAGAGACAAAGACAGATAGAGACAAAGACAGACAGACAGACAGACAGACGGACGGACTGACAGACAGACAGAGACAAAGACAGATAGAGACAAAGACAGACAGACAGACAGACAGACAGACAGACAGACAGACAGACAGACAGACAGACAGACAGACAGACAGACAGACAGACAGACAGACAGACAGATAGAGACAAAGACAGATAGAGACAAAGACAGATAGAGACAAAGACAGACAGACAGACAGACAGACAGACAGACACACAGACAGACAGACAGACAGACAGACAGACAGACAGACAGACACACAGACAGACAGACAGACAGACAGACAGACAGACAGACAGACAGACAGACAGACACACAGACAGACACACAGACAGACAGAGACAAAGACAGATAGAGACAAAGACAGACAGACAGACACACACACACACACACACAGGCAGACAGACAGACAGACAGACAGACAGACAGACAGACAGACAGACAGACAGACAGACAGACAGACAGACAAGGAATATTGAATGAATTGAACTGAAAGAACTGCGTTTTACAAGGTAAGTTGAGGAATTAGGCATAGTTGCCTGTCTTACGATGTAAGTTACATTCAGCCCTTGTTAAAATAAACCGCCATCCGACCCTCCAAATCCCCACCTCCAAAAGTAACAGAAGTCACAAATAGAGGGAGGGGGGTGGGGGTGGGATGGTGGGTTGGGGGGTGAGTATTAGGATGCATCACTGGGTGTCTGTACCTGCGTTCTGACGTAGTGTGCGTGAGAACAGGCGCGTAGTCTATGTTCTTGTCAGATATGACCGTGTGCACAGCATAGTTTAATTACAGTACACTTTCTGTCTGTCATGCCTGTGACGTCAACAGCGAACCAGTTATGCCGGAAAGGATGGATGCACAGATGAATGAATGGATGGAAGGATGGACGGATGGAGGGATGAACGAATGATGCGTTTATGTCCGATAAATAAATGAATGATGCTGCATGGTCCAATGGTATTGTAGGCTAAGGTCCTCAACTACATGAATCACGTGTTGCTTGGGATGTAAGCAAGTCAAGATTTATTTCCACAGTCAGGCGCTCTCTGCTGACCTGTAGGGTGATACGGCCAGTCTGTCCTGAATCCCAACCCACCAAGGGGGTTGGGGGTGATGAGAGCGGTGGTGGTGGGTGTGGAGGTGGGGGGCAGGAGCCGAATACCGGATGCAGGTGCTCCAGCATGAACCGGATGACGACAGTGTAACAGTGTGCTTGCGTCATCAGGGTGATGGCACACTCATACGATTCTCTTTACACAATTTCGCTGTTAGCCTTCATTCCTTTGTCCCAATGGCCCTCGAATTTCCGTATAAATAAATCATCACAAATGCAACGAGTCTGTCTTTTCAAGGCTATGATTTGTTCGTCTCATACAACATGATCATTGAAAAAAAGAGGGTGCAGATGCAACGCTGTCAGTCCCGTTGCCTTTCAAGGTCTTCTTACACTTACAGTCTCTGCAACGCTCAGTCAGTCCTGTTGTCCTTCAAGGTCTTCCCATAATCTGTGCAACGTTCAGTCAGTCCCGTTGCCTTTCAAGGTCTTCTCACAGTTTCTGCAACGCTCAGACTCATTTTAGGCGTCTTCTCATAATCTGGGCAGCGCTCAATCCGTCCTATTGTCATTCAGGCGTTTCCTCTTATAAAGTTTGCACAACGCTCAGTCATTCCCCTAGCTGTCATTCAGGCGTTTTCTCTTATAGAGTCTGTGCAATGCTTAGACTTTCATTTAGGCATCTGCTCGTAGTCTGGGCAACGCTCAATCCTTCCCCATTGTCATTCAGACGTTTTCTTCTGTACATGTATAGTCTGTGCATTGCTCAGTCAGACTCGTTGTCATTCAGGCATCTGCTAGTAGTATGTGCAATGCCCAGACTTTTATTTAGGCATCTGCTCGTAGTCTGTGCAATGCCCAGACTTTCATTTAGGCATCTGCTCGTAGTCTGTGCAATGCCCAGACTTTCATTCAGGCATCTGCTCGTAGTCTGTGCAATGCCCAGACTTTTATTCAGGCATCTGCTCGTAGTCTGTGCAATGCCCAGATTTTCATTTAGGCATCTGCTCGTAGTATGTGCAATGCCCAGACTTTCATTTAGGCATCTGCTCGTAGTCTGTGCAATGCCCAGACTTTCATTTAGGCATCTGCTCGTAGTCTGTGCAATGCCCAGACTTTCATTTAGGCATCTGCTCGTAGTATGTGCAATGCCCAGACTTTCATTTAGGCATCTGCTCGTAGTCTGTGCAATGCCCAGACTTTCATTTAGGCATCTGCTCGTAGTCTGTGCAATGCCAAGACTTTCATTTAGGCATCTGCTCGTAGTCTGTGCAATGCCCAGACTTTCATTTAGGCATCTGCTCCTAGTCCAACGCTAAATCCTCCCCATTGTCATTCAGGCGTTTTCTCCTATACATGTATAGTCTGTGCAATGCTCAATCAGACTTGCTGTCATTCAGGCATTTGTTCCTAGTTTGTGCAACGCTCAGTTAGTCCCCTGTCATTCAGGCGTCTTCTCCTTATAGTCTGTATATATACATATCTCAGTCAGACTTGTCATTCAGACAAGTGGTCGTGGTCTGTGCGCCCTGCAAAGCAAACAAGTGCGTGATGCAATGCGCTTGTTCTGTTCATCTGACCGAATTTTCCTTCTGGGCTGTTGAACAAAAGGTGCTTCATATAGCAAATATGACCTTTGCCTTGCTTTCTTTGGTGCTACTGATGGTGGCGACAGTGTTGGTAATGGTTGTGTTTGTTATGATGGTGATGATGGTAGTGGTTGTATGGGTAGAAAAAGTTATGATGATGATAGTAGAGGTAGTGATGGTGGAAGTAGTAATGGTGGTGGTAGTATTGGTGGTGGTGGCAGTAGACGTAGTGGTGGTGGTGGCGGCGGCGGCGGAGGCAGTGGTGGTAGTAGCGGTGGTGATGGAGGTATTGGTGGGGGTGGGAGTAATGGTAGTAATGAGAGTGAAGGCAGTGGTGATGGTGGCAGAAGTAGCAAAGGTTGTGGTGGTGGTAGTAGAAGTAGTATTGGTGGTGATGGTAGTAGTGGGGGTGGGTGGGTGATGCAGGGATGGTGGTGACCGTGGTAGCAGTGGTTCTGGTGGTGATAACATGTTAAATTTACTTCTCTTAATTTGCTCCTTTTGTGATCATTTGTAATTGTACATTTGTGTGTGGAGTGTATACGAGTTTTGTTTTGGGGTAATAAATGTCGTCGATTGTCACGTGGTCGTTTATTATGGAGGATTGACGAGCTTTAACACCGGCACCAAGTGGAGAAGCCTACTTCTGGTGTAACAAACAATGTTTCTACTCAAATACCTCGACAGACCTGGACTGGATGGCATCAACAGATCTTGACGATCAGATCCTCACGCTTCTTGAGGTTTGTCAAGAATATTGGGCGTGTTTCATCACTAATAAGCCTAATAAGTCACACAAGTGTTGTGAAGGTTTCAGAATGCATGAGAATATCGTGGCGCTTTCGAACTGTTTACATCGGTCTCCTCGCCTAAAGCCGTTGCCTCGTGAAGGCACATAACACGGGCCGCGGAAGAGAATGATGGGTCACGTGACTTTGTTTGCGCGGCTCCCTGACAGTGGAGCACGTTAATTGTACTATGTTCTCGAATGTTCTGGAACCTGTCAAAAAGGTATAAAAGGCGCAACAAAGCAACAGGAGAGAGATAAGGTGAGAGCGTACAAAGAAGATAGGCGATTTTTTTTAAAGGAGTGAGTCCTCTAACGGCATTGTGCCTAGAGTTAAGTTGTAATGGCAATGCTGATTACTGAATGCTCATCATTGTGTCAACCAGTACGTAAATGTTTTTATCGAAAACAACCACCAGATTTTGTGAACTTCGCCTTCCAGGCGCAAGCTAGAACCCCCATACTAACAGGATATTGCCAAAGAGACGGGTGCAACACAAGCTATTCTTTGTTTCTTTTTTCTTTTTTAAAGACAGAGTTACTGATTCATCCAAGTAAGGAAATGTGCGGAAATATTCTGACAGGATTGCTGCGGGGATCAGCTACAGCAGATACGGCTCCTAAATCTGATGCCGCCTCCTGGGTTAGAAAAAAAAGCAATATGGATGCTAAAACCATACGGCAATTATTGGCAAATGAAAGCTTGAGAAGATATGCAAGAACAAAATATAATGGAAGCCACTCATTCTGAATCTTGGGTCTTGTAAGAATCAAATGCATCTTTAGTTTCTCTTTGGCAGCGGTGAAATACGAATTAGTCTCCTCGACAAGAAAAGATTCCAAAAATGAAAAGCATGCAAAGAACCTGAGAACAATGTTTCGGGTCTAAGTAAAAAGGTCCCGCAGTGGTACGATCTCCCTCCATACAATGACTGTTATGTCTTCAGCAAAAGCTTACATGCATGCGGGGTCTCCTCTGATGTTTCAGTAATGTTCTAGATGACAATAAAAAGCAGAATTACTACGTTTCTCTTCAATACAATCCTTACCACCACCACCACCACTGCAACCATCACCACCACCACCACCACCGCTACACCAACGTCGCCAGCACCGTCACCGTCGCCACCACCAGCACCGCCACCACCACCACCACTGCAACCACCACCACCACCAAAGCCGCCGCCACCACCACCACCACTGCAACCACCAACTCCGCCGTCACCACCACCAATGCCGCCGCCATCACCACCATTACCACCACCACCACCATCACCATGGTAGCGATAGCCATCGCCACTACCATCATTACCAGCATTAATTACTACAAGCATACTACAAGTAGGTACCGCTATACTCGCTTTGTCAACCACAATCACGATCACCATTCTTTTAACATCCATCACTGTCGTAACCATCACATCACCATCCTAACGACCAAACCCTGTTTTTCTGTTTTCCCTCTCTCATAATATGTAGCTGTCTACATTTTCCACAAGAATTACTGTGCCACGGCTTTGAGAATTGCAAGACAAAAACAAGAACAGCCAGATCGGTCCCCTCGCAATTTCACTCCACTCCAGAAGGAAGCATACTTGGGAAAACAAACGAGGACAGCACTTCTGCCCTCACACCTGTTGCGCAGCTGGCGTCTTGCAGGTCTGCGTGGAGACTTTCAAGATGGCTACCACAGGAAGAGAGAGGCTGACAGATGGGCTTTCCACACGACAGACAGGACATCAGTCAGGATACACAGGGCAACAACAACTGCGTGAAGGAAGGGAGAAGATTTGGAGGTTTGGATTGTGAAGGGAGAGACGGAATACAAGGGGGGATGGGGGTATGAAGGGAGTAATGAAAGCAAGGTTGGGGGTTGGGGATGGAAAGGACAAGACTTTAGAGGTTGGGATTGTGAAGGAAGTGGGGAATCTCAGCTAGGGGGTGATGGGGATAGATGGTGATAACGGTGGTGCAGAGTAGGTCTGGGGCGGGGGAGGAGGGAGGGGTGTTTAGGAGTAAAGAACAGTGGAGAGAGAAAGAGGTGTGTGTGTGTGTGTGTGAGTATGTGTGTGTATGTGTGCGTGTGTTTTGTGTCTGTGTGTGCAAGAGTGTGTGGTCTGTGTGTGTGTGTGTGTGTGTGTGTGTGTGTGTGTGTGTGTGTGTGTGTGTGTGTGTGTGTGTGTGTGTGTGTCTGTGTGTGTGTGAGAGGTACGTGTGTGTTTGTGTGTGTTCGTGTGTGTGATATGTCTGAGTGTGTGTTTGTGTGTGTGTGTGCGCGCGCGAGCGCGTGTGTGTGTGTACGTGTCTATGCATGTGCATATGTGTGTATGCATGTGTGCATAAGTGTGTGTGCGAATATATGTGTGTGGAATATGTGTGTGAGTGTGTGTGTGTGTGTGTGTGTGTGTGTGTGTGTGTGTGTGTGTATGTGTAGTGTGTGCATAATGTGTGTGCGAGTATGTGTGTGTGCGAGTATATGCGTGAGTGTGTGTGTATGTCTGCGCGCGCGCATGCGTGTGTGGTGTGTGAGTGTGTGTGTGTGTGTGTGTGTGTGTGTGTGTGTGTGTGTGAGAGAGAGAGAGAGAGAGAGAGAGAAAGAGAGAGAGAGAGAGAGAACAAACGAACGAACGAATTGATTTATTTAGGTCACTGGTCCATTACATTGGAACGCGGACAAATCGAATCAAACGCGAACATCGGTGTATACAGTCATTAATACCGGCACCAAGTTGTGTCAAGCAGGATGTACACGGTCTGCACGAAAGAGAGCGGTACCCATCATCGACAGTCATTTTGTTTCGTGTACACCGTGTAGGGGAGTTGTTGTCTTGGTAGCGCCCCACTCATCTCGGTTCAGCCTTTGTTGACAAACACGTCCCGCGTGTAGGCAGGCAGGCGAGTCTGAAGCATATGGAGCTAGAGTCGTGGTGGTGGCCCCCGACGATGACTGCAACCGGAACATCTAGAAAACTTGGTTAAAGTTAGAGGGCCGATCAGCAGATGTACGGCTCGTAGGTGGTAGAGGAGGTGAGAGTGACCCATTGCGATCAGCTTGATTGATTTCGCTTACGTTAAGTGCAGAGCACACCCCATCTACTGCTTCCTGCACTGTACTCACCCCCCGTGGGTTCGGGGTAAGAATTGACCCTCCTCGTCTCCCTGTGTGTGGGGGTAAGAATTGACCCACCGCGTCTCCCTACGCGATTCGTAAGAGGCGAATAACTAGGGATACCGTGACTTGGTTAGCGTTTACTCAAAACTGTTCTAGTGATTTTCGTGCTAATGGCCTTACATAGCCTACAAGGCTGATAGGCCGTAAAACACTAGGCTTGTTCAGGAGGCGCAGCGCTGCTCAGCGCTGCTCAGCGCTGCACGTGTTTCACTCCTGAACAGCAATTTGGGGGCATGATTCACTCAGCGCTGAGCAGCGCTGTGCATCACAGATCCGAGGTGATTCACACGATTTTCAAAATGGCGTCTTCGATCCCGCACTGGCCGTCGATGCGTAAAATAACCCTCAGAAACATCATTTTGGTACTGAAACGGACTTTATTTGCCCCTAGCGCTCTGTATGCGCGAGTAATGGCAAGTAAGGATGACACAGTAGTGGACTTTATTCATGCAGAATACATCTAAAGTGCATAAACGATGTCTGTGGCAAAGAAAACACTTTCTTAGCGTAAAGCTAAATACAACATGGGGCGCAGAAGATTTACCTCCCCTTTAACAAGTGAAGCGCTGCACTACATCTGTAGGTGTTCAGGAGTGGCAAAGAGCGCTCAATTGCCAACATGAAGCGCTCATGCAGCGCTTTGTACTCCTGAACAAGCCTAAAGTCCATCCATCCATCCTGCACTGTACTCTCCATCCTTTCCATCTGGCGAGTCAGAGCCTCTTCTATCTCGTCTATCTTGCGTTGGAGGGCAGTTTGAATCTTTTTACAGGGACCTCTCTGTTTGCTAATGGTCGGAATGATGGACTGGAATGGAAGGTGGCGTTGTTATAGGGGGAGGATCTTGAATGGTGGTGACTGTTGATGCGGCAGGCTGCGTCTCAGAGCAACTCGGTGCATTTGGCAGGTCAAAGGTAACTGAATAGGCGGATATATATATATATATATATATATATATATATATATATATATATATATATATATATATATATATATATATATATATATGTCTCTGCTGTGACTCGTGAGTTTTGTCCAGACGCAGTATCAGTTAGGCCTACAATGGATGTCGCAACAACATTTCCATTTGAGTTTTTGCGGAATAAAGTGACGACCGCTCTCTGCTCACCCTTTGCTCTATAGTGCTCGGCTCGTTGTTGGTCGCATTGCCGCTGTGACGGAGTCTTCCGCTTCCAAAATCCCCTCTGAACATCACACGCGAGTATAGGCCGGTCGTCGTCTTCTCGAGAGCGTAGCACAATTACGGGTCCCAGGCTCGCCTCTTACTTTCCAGGAGGAAGGTTCACTCGTGCCAGCAAAGATGGCAACATAGTTTCCAGAGTAACTGGTAGTCCAGCGACTGGCATTATGGTGGTGGTTCTGCTAAACTAGTCTTTCATTTCATTCAAAACTTACAGGACAGGACGCTTCTCTAACGTCTGACACGCCATACTCGGCTGCACGGGGATGTTAGGGAAACTGCCTTTTAGAAATGGTCATTACCAAACCACGGCGGCACCCTGACTTGGGAGCCTAGATAAACAATCGCTGCCCTCTCCATTCATTCCCTTCCACTGACGTTAACTTGAAAGTGAAACTATCTTGATTTCACTTGGCTGGAATTTCGCAGATGGGGGACCATCACAAAGGATGCCAGGAATGTGCGAGGCGAGTGCGTTTCCCACAGCCTCTCGCTCACAAGGAGACGTGAGCTTTGCCGAGGAGGCTTCAGAGGCACTTAGCCGCGGTTCGCGGGAAAATTCAAAATGGCCAAGACCATGTCAGTTGGGTTGCTATTCACAGAAGGCAGTACCTGTTATGAGCGTGTCACTGTCTGAGAATGGAAAATAGTATGTACTGGGAAGTTGGTTTTTGTATTGCTCATTTGTCTATTTTGAGGAGTGGGTGTAAAGATATGTACAAAAATTGTCGAAAAATGTTTATCGTAGCACACATGAAGGATCGTTAATACACCGTTCATGTACGCTCTCTGAATTGTGTCCTTTGAATTGATCTGGAGTGTATTGAGGCACACATTTTCCACACAATTGTCTGCACATGAATTATGGTTGCTTCCTTTTCTTTGCCAACGTTCCGGTGCCATTAGAGAGATGTCATCATGGTATTTTCAACTAAGTGAAAATCTGTTGTGATGACTGTATCGTCAGGGACTTCGTCTAACGGCAACTTCTTCACCGACTCTCACGCCATTACGCAGTCCTGTTCTCTCAAACTTCTGTATCGCCAGGTGAGGATTGGCCGTTGCCTGGAGATCTCGTCCCTGCCCGCCTCACCTCGGATTGCTCGTGGGAAGTTACTTGGCAACTAGGAAGCTAAGCAACGCGTCCCGGCACACCTGGGTTGCTCTAGATGATGAGCCAGGGGATCTACAAAGAGGCTACCATAGTATTTGGAGACAGGAGGTTGCCTCCTAATAGTGCTTACAATTTAGCACATCAGTAGAAAGGTGCCAACGCGAATTATTGTCATTTTAAAGACTTGCAAGGGGAAGAATTTGTAAACAGTTTGTGATGGACTGCACTGAATCAGTTGTAAAAGGAAACAAAGGCTCACGGAGACTCGAGGTTTCGTTCTATGCCGGAGGCCTTTCAACTTTTTGTCTATTCCCTGCACGCTTTTGACTCTGTAGAAGGAACGTGTTTTGTGCATGAAGAAATGAATGAGCAAATAAACGTGCACATGAATGAATGAATAATAAATGAATGAAGCTTAAAGACCTATCAGCCTTTATTGGCTACGTCATACCATTGACTACAAAACCACTACAGATCGGGCGCGTTCAAGCTTCAACTCCGTAGGCACTACGAGGGCACAGCATAGTTGATACTCCGTTGAACCTAACTAAGCCAAAGCGACGTCGCATGTGAAATGTACCTCTACATAAGCCTTCAGAGAGAGGGTTGGACGCACTCCAGGTTAGATTTAGGGCAAGCATGTCACGAATTTCCTAGTTTGTTGCCCTTTGCAAGTCGCAGTAGGAGATACGGTGCACCACTTCGTTCCTCCAACCCAGACGTTGAGCAAATGTAGAAAACTGCGTCTTTGGTGTTGCATCAGATTAAAGAAAAGCTCTCCCTCGACCCAACGCATTCAACTCCATTATAAAGGCCAAGGCACGGCTTGATGTATAGCAATTGATTTGCTGCGCCCGAGTCTCAAACCGCTTTACTCTTTTTCCAACAATGATTATTGGGTGCTGAATTAATCTCTTTCCTTAATCCAGAGTAGTTTTCTTTCGTACACTCTACAGTGGAAATGGCTTTGCCACTGTAACGGTGGTGGATATGTTGCTATCACTCGCATCGTTGTTAATGTCGTTGTACTGGTCTTCAGTCTCGTCATCATGGTCGCCGTCATCGAGAATGTTGCCGGCGTCGTCTACGTTGTTTGTGCTGTGCAACGTGCAAAAAGGTCCACTGTGCAAAACAGTCGATGGAAGTCATCAAAGGAGTCAACTCCCTTGTTGCTACTTATATAGACTCCGCCACCGCATGTGTTTTGGGGGAAAATTTCTCCCGACAAGCGACGGATTTGCTGCTGCATTAGCTGTTTTGCAGGTGTTGTTTTTATTCATTCTGCAAATTATGTAGTGTGCAAAAAATTCACCCGTGTAAGAGAAACGGCGAAGTCATAAGAGATTCTCCCTTGTTGCTATTTGCTATAGACTCCGCCGATCAGACCGTTTTTGTGGGAAATCTCTCGATAAGCAACGGGTTTGCTTCTGTACGAGCTATTTTTGCTTGTGGATTGTTTCAAT
>JAWQFJ010009296.1:25000-27500 GCA_034096865.1 Theodoxus fluviatilis | reverse complement strand
CTGCGTTTTCGCGTGTCTGTCGACGCAACGAGTAGGAGTCTGCAACCTTCGGCGGCTTGCATTTCCTCATTCTGCAAACTACATGATACATAAAGCATGCAGCAGAGGATAATTACAAAGAATTCACTTACCTCAACGTATGGAAGAGGGTAGGTTTCCGAAACTAGGGATGCAGACGAATCCAGAATGCACTCGATCAATGTCTATCCTGCTGTACGCGCGGTACTGAAGGGCAGGGTCATTCTAGTAAACTAGAGATTTCGCCTACCGGCAAAAGTATTTACAGAATGGGGCAGGGTAAGGAAAAGTGAATACCAATGTCTTTCCACACGTTGCATTGTCTTCGTCATCACAGATTTTAACAAATTCAGCATTTTTAACAACAGCATTTTCTCCTGAGGTACAACAGTGAAAGGAATCCTGTGCGTCACAAATTACGAAGTTTGATGATTTTTCTGTTCTTCTCGCGTTTATGCGCGATATGCAGTGCAGTCCTTGAGAGTTGACTTCAGGCGTACATGGATGAATGTGCTCACGATGCAAGGCCTCAGCTTGCAAGTTCCTCCTGTGCATTCAAGAGTGAGTTTATTTCCGAGGAGAGAAACAAGCCGAGATTTCACTTTGTCCGAGTGAAGTACACTCTCAACGTTTTTGCTGTACACATCTTCCATCATCTCACTGCGCGTGACAGATCATCACTTGGTACTGTGAGACCTTTTCCTGCAGCGTGATTGTATTCCTTGAATAGAAGGAGCTCGTTGTTGGTGCCCGTCGAAAACCCTGACAACGACTGTTGGCATGATGCACACAGACTTGGCGTGATCTCCTTCGCGATGTACCCTGATATGTACGTCAAGGCACAGTTTTCTGCAATTTGATTTGCAGATACCAGGGTTGTGATGTCATTTTGATGGTCAGTGCCATCCTTGTGGTCGTGTTCGAGCTGCATTGGCTCCTGAAGAATGGCTTCATTTGGAGTGACGTAGTTCTCAGTTGTCATCAAAGTTTTCAGGTTGATCACGAATTTCGCCGAGTCCTCAGCACAGTTGCTCCCGTCACTGTGAGTGAATATTTGATCCACCATGACCTGGCGCAAAATCTTTCTCAGCTGACCTGCACAGGGGTTGTCCACACGTCCTAGATTTCCTCTGATTCTGGAGAAGAGATTCTCAAGGCAGTCCTGGTTTAGTCTATCTGTCAAGAGAAACTTGAACGCATGGTGTTCATGAAGGTCTTCCCAGAGGGAGAGCAGAGCGCGGACGGCCATCTTCCACCCGGTCAGATAAGGCAAGCAGCGAGGTGAATTGGACACCACCGCTTCAAGCCAGTTCATGGTCTCGCGAAGAAAAGCATGGTTCCCTGACTTCTCTGAAATTGCATGGCCCATTAGTTGCTTGGACTTGATGTTTCCGCTGTTGAAAACATTGAAGAGTTTGTCAAACTGTTCAATGAAGTAGGCCGTTTGTCTGGCGTCGTCTGGCAGCACTTGCAGCTGCACAAGTACGGACATGGCAGCTGCAACAGAGTGGGACAGCACTTGGGCGGCGTATCTGACTCGCAAAGCGGAAAATGGGGGAAGATGAACGTGTTTTCGGTAAGTTTCGGTGCCAAACGAACACTATTCTGCTTGTCAAAATTGTATAGGCTCTCAATGTGGCTCCATGAAATTGTGACGCCATTGAGGACAAAACCTTTGTTCTTGAGGTTGTTTCTGATGTTTTTCAGGAGATGAGGAGGATCATAGATGACATGCCGCTTCTTTTCCTTGTGCTGAAAGTAGGGATGGTGCTCTGTCACGTGTGTGTGTGTGTGTGTGTGTGTGTGTGTGCGCGCGCGCGCGTGTGTGCATGTGTGTCTGTGTGTGTATGTTTGTGTGTGTGTGTCTGTATGTGCGCATGCATGTGTGTGTGTGTGTGTGTGTGTGTGTGTGTGTGTAATGCAGCTTACTGGGGCTGAAATGGTCGTTGTCCCCAACGTTTCTGTCCAATCGGACAGAGTACTCGGTGTTTGAAATCTCGGCATTTGAACGAGAACGAGACCGCCGAGTGAAGAACATGTCGCGATATATCACATGGTCATCGGTATGTCACGTGACTGTAAGGACGAGATTTCAAACACCGAGTACTCTGTCCGATCGGACAGAGTACTCCGAGTACTCTGTCCGGAAATGTTGGGGACGACGACCATTTCAGCCTTAGTGGGGCAAGCTCGGCCAAGGGAAGCAAGATGACACCATGAAAGTTTGTCAAACATTGCTGAAAAGCAACGTTATTCAAGTTGACAGGAATTATACTCACACAAGAACACGCGCATTATGCACACACATGCACACGCGCATTCAAGCTGAAAGGAATTATACACACACACATGCACACGCGCGTGCGAATGCGCTGACACCAAAGCTACAGACTGTCGCCAAAGACCGTACATGACTTTTTGCTTGCTGCGATACAGTTTGTTTCTCACAGCTCTCACCATCTTTTCGAGATCTTTTTCCTTT
>JAWQFJ010009296.1:5000-20000 GCA_034096865.1 Theodoxus fluviatilis | reverse complement strand
AAGGGAGGAATTTAATGGCCTATCAGCCTTTGAAGGCTATACAAGGCCACGCATTGAATTTGGAAAACTCTGCTTATGAAATGGTTGTGGAGTTTTGTATCATGACTTGGTAGCACGGAAAGAATGGCATCTCTGATTAATGCCAGCATGGACGAATAAGATACTTCTGGAGCAAATGACTTCTTCGCTCCCGTGGAGAGCTACCACAGCAGACTGGGGCTTAGAGGATGAAGACTGTGATGTTCTGCAGGGTGGCTACTGAGCTGTCGCACGCTGCAAAGACGCGAGCAAAGTACGGATCTTGCGAGGAATAGGTCAGTGTCAACATACATGTATGTCGACATTTGATAGCTGCAGACGTAAAGACTGTCAAATGTTAACACATGTTGACACTGGCCTAGCTATTCCTTGCTTTCCTCGTGCCTATGCAACGCAGGCCATTTATGCATTTTGCCAGCAGGAATTACAAGGGAAGTATGATTTTTAAATGTGCCTTCTAACGCAAACGTATCATTCTCATAGTTCGCTGTTGCTGATGTTGATATTGATGTAGTTGTGGTTGTGGTTGTTTTTGTTGTTGTTGCTGTTGCTGCTGCTACTACTGCCTTGGCGATGGTAGTGGGGTGGTGGTGGTGGTGAAGTGATGGTGATGATGCTGGGGTGTGGTGATAGTGGGGTGGTGATAGTGGTGTGGCGATGGTGATGGTGGTGATGGTGATGATGGTAATGGTGGTGTGGTGATAGTGGTGTGGTGATGTTGGTGTGGCGATAGTGGTGTGGCGATAGTGGTGGTGGGGTGGTGATAGTGGTGATGGTAATGGTGGTGATGGTGATGGTAGTGTGGTGATAGTTGTATTGTGATAGAGGTGTGGTGATGGTGGGGTTGTAATAGTGGTGTGGTGATAGTGGTGTGGTGATGGTGATGTGGTGATAGTGGTGATGGTGGTAGTGGTGTGGTGATAGTGGTGTGGTGATGGTCGTGTGGTGATAGTTGTATTGTGATGATGGTGTGGTAATAGCGGTGTGATGGTGGTGTGGTGATGGTGGTATGCTGATAGCGGTGTGGTGATAGTGGTGTGGTGATTGGGGTTTGGTGATTAGGGTGATGGTGATAGTAGTGTGGTGATTGGGTGATGGTGATAGTGGTGTGGTGATTGGGTGATGGTGATAGTGGTGTGGTGATGGTGGTGTGGTGATAGTGGTGATGGTGATGGTGGTGATGGTGATAGTGGTGTGGTGATGGTGGTGTGGTGATGGAGGTGTGGTGATGGTGGTGATGGTGATAATGGTGTGGTGATGGAGGTGTGGTGATGGTGGTGATGGTGATAGTGGTGTGGTGATGGTGATGGTGATGGTGGTGATGGTGAAAGTGGTGTGGTGATAGTGGTGTGGTGATGGAGGTGTGGTGATGGTGGTGATGGTAATAGTGGTGTGGTGATAGTGGTGTGGTGATGGTGGGGTGGTAATAGTGGTATGGTGTGGCGTTATTGATGTGGTGATGGTGATAGTGGTGTGGTGGTAGTGGTGTGGTGATGGAGGTGGTGGTGATGGTGGTGGTGGTATTGTGGTGTGGTATGTGGTGGTGGTGTGGTGGTGGTGATGGTGGTGGTCTGGTGGTGGTGTGGTGATGGTAGTGGTGATGGTGGT
This sequence comes from Theodoxus fluviatilis, assembly GCA_034096865.1. Taxonomy (NCBI): domain Eukaryota; kingdom Metazoa; phylum Mollusca; class Gastropoda; order Cycloneritida; family Neritidae; genus Theodoxus; species Theodoxus fluviatilis. Next base: position 18,353 of record JAWQFJ010009296.1, on the reverse strand, counting down.
TGTGGTGATGGTGGATGTGGTGATGGTGATGGTGGTGTGGTGATGGTGGTAGTGTGGTGATGGTAGTGTGGTGATGGTGATGGTAGTGTGGTGATGGTGATGGTAGTGTGGTGATGGTAGTGTGATGATGGTGATGGTAGTGTGGTGATGGTGATGGTGGTGTGGCGATGGTGGTGTGGTGATGGTGGTGTGGTGATGGTGGTGTGGTGATGGTGGTGTGGTGATGGTGGTGTGGTGATGGTGGTGTGGTGATGGTGGTGGTGGTGATGGTGGTCGTTATGGTGGTGGTGTTGTTAGTGGTGGTGGTGGTGGTGATGGTAGTGTGATGATGGTGATGGTAGTGTGGTGATGGTGATGGTGGTGTGGCGATGGTGGTGTGGTGATTGTGGTGTGGTGATGGTAGTGTGGTGATGGTGGTGTGGTGATGGTAGTGTGGTGATGGTGATGGTAGTGTGGTGATGGTAGTGTGGTGATGGTAGTGTGATGATGGTGATGGTAGTGTGGTGATGGTGATGGTGGTGATAAAGGTGGTGATGGTAGTGGTGATGATGGTGATGGTAGTGTAGTGATGGTGATGGTGGTGGTGGATGGTGATGTGGTGATGTGGTGGATGGTGATGTTGGTGACGGATGGTGGTGTGGTGATGGTGGTGGTGATGATGGTGGTGGATGGTGAAGGTGGTGGTGGATGGTGATGTTGATGGTGGTGTGGTGATGGTGGTGTGGGATGGTGGTGGTGGATGGTGGTGGTGGGATGGTGGTGTGATGATGGTGGTGGTGGGATGGGTGGTGGTGTGATGATGGTGGTGTGGGATGGTGGTGGTGATGGTGGTGTGGTGATGGTGGTGTGGTGATGGTAGTGTGGGATGGTGGTGTGGTGATGGTGGTGGTGATGGTGGTGGGGGTGGTGGTGTGGGATGGTGGTGGTGGGATGGTGGTGTGATGTGGTGGTGTGGTGATGGTGGTGTGATGGTGGTGGTGGCGATGGTGGTGTGATGTGGTGGTGGTGGATGGTGGTGTGATGATGGTGGTGGTGGGATGGTGGTGTGGTGTGGTGGTGTGGGAGTGGTGGTGTGATGATGGTGGTGGTGGCGATGGTGGTGTGGTGATGGTGGTGTGGGATGGTGGTGTGGGATGGTGGTGGTGATGGTGGTGTGGGATGGTGGTGGATGATGGTGGTGGTGGTGATGGTGGTGTGGTGATGGTGGTGTGGCGATGGTGGTGTGGCGATGGTGGTGTGGCGATGGTGGTGTGGCGATGGTGGTGTGGCGATGGTGGTGTGGCGATGGTGGTGTGGCGATGGTGGTGTGGCGATGGTGGTGTGATGATGGTGGTGTGATGATGGTGGTGTGGCGATGGTGGTGTGGCGATGGTGGTGTGATGATGGTGGTGTGGCGATGGTGGTGTGGCGATGGTGGTGGTGTGGCGATGGTGGTGGTGTGGCGATGGTGGTGGTGTGGCGATGGTGGTGTTGTGGCGATGGTGGTGTTGTGGCGATGGTGGTGTGGCGATGGTGGTGTGATGATGGTGGTGTGGCGATGGTGGTGGTGGTGTGGTGGTGTGATGATGGTGGTGTGGCGATGGTGGTGTGGTGATGGTGGTGTGGCGATGGTGGTGTGGCGATGGTGGTGTGGCGATGGTGGTGTGATGATGGTGGTGTGGCGATGGTGGTGTGATGATGGTGGTGTGGCGATGGTGGTGTGATGATGGTGGTGTGGCGATGGTGGTGTGGTGATGGTGGTGTGGTGATGGTGGTGTGATGATGGTGGTGTGGCGATGGTGGTGTGGCGATGGTGGTGTGATGATGGTGGTGTGATGATGGTGGTGTGGCGATGGTGGTGTGATGATGGTGGTGTGGCGATGGTGGTGTGATGATGGTGGTGTGGCGATGGTGGTGTGGCGATGGTGGTGTGGCGATGGTGGTGTGGCGATGGTGGTGTGGTGATGGTGGTGTGGCGATGGTGGCGTGGCGATGGTGGTGTGGTGATGGTAGTGTGGTGATGGTAGTGTGGTGATGGTGACGGTAGTGTGATGATGGCGATGTGGTGATGGTAGTGTGGTGATGGTGATGGTAGTGTGATGATGGTATTGTGGTGATAGTGATGGTAGTGCGGTGGTGTGGTGATGGTGATGATGATAGTGGTGTGATGTGGTGATAGTGGTGTGGTGGTGGTAGTTTGGTGATGGTGGTGTGGTGATAATGGTGTGGTGATGGTGATAGTAATGTGGTGATGGTGGTGTGGTGATGGTGGTGTGGTGATGGTGGTGTGGTGATAGTGGTGATGGTGATAGTAATGTGGTGATGGTGGTGTGGTGATGGTGGTGTGGTGATGGTGATAGTAATGTGGTGATGGTGGTGTGGTGATGGTGATGGTGGTGTAATGATAGTGGTGTGGTGGTTGTAGTGTGGTGGTGGTGGTGTGGTGATGGTGGTGTGGTGATGGTGGTGTAATAATAGTGGTGTGGTGATAGTGGTGTGGTGGTGATGATAGTGGTGTGGTGATGGCGGTGTGAGAATGTTGCTCTTGGTGGTATGCTTGTGATGGTGATGATAGGATGGTAAAGGTCTGCCAGTAGGGCATTTGTTTTATTGGCATACCTCGAGGGGGACAGTAAAGCCGCTCAGCTTTAGCGATGTGTAAATTTGTCAGCTTTCTTATTTTCTCTCTTCTTTATCGCATGACTAGAAAGTGAAGGTCGGGGGTGGGGAAGGGTGGGGAAAGGATTGGGGAAGGAGGATTTGGGGGGAAATGGGGGAGGGGTGGGGGAGGGGTGGGGGAGGGGTGGGGGAGGGGTGGGGGAGGGATGGGGGAGAGGTGGGGGAGGGATGGGGGAGAGATGGGGGAGGGGTGGGGGAGGGGTGGGGGAGGGGTGGGGGAGGAGTGGGGGAGGGATGGGGGATGGGAGGGAAGGGGGGAAAGGGGGGAAAGGGGGTGGGGAATGGATGGTTGGTGGTTGAGGAACGCCCACATCTACGACTCCTCCACTAACGCCAGCTGCGCTGACACAAAAAGTACATTTTCTGTTCCACTCAAACGGCTTCAAGAACGAAAATGTTCCCACCACGACGAGTGCACGCAACTTCCCCACAACAGAGATAAATATCAAAACCCACTGAACGAGCCCTTTCTACGTGCGCCATACATCTCCTCTCCTGTGTGGGCATTTTGCGTCATCAGTCTTCAGGAGAGAAAAATACACGTAAATGCTAAGGGAAATAGCGAGCGATTTCCGCCCACTTGCCAAGCATTTGCAATCCTCGGACATCATCGCCTGTCTACGAGTCGTATGGAACTGCAGGTGACAACAATTTGAAGACATTAGCCGGTATGGGATGGCGCTATATTGGCGCTCACGCGCAGGGGCGTCGAACAAATGACAGGCCGATAGTGCGGCCCCGCAATTTGCGTCACGCGACCATAAAACCAACTCGACACATGTAGAGTACCTTCAAAGCAGAGGAGGCAATTACGGGTCCTGGTACGGTTACCTCCCTTGAAAAAGCTAGACGGGAGATCTTCAGTAAGGAAGTACAAGTGTCCCCATTGTCAGTACGCAGCTTGTCAGGAAGGCAACCTGCAAAGACATGTAGAGACAGTGCATGAAGGCTTAAATAAAAAGGAAGCGGTTGAGATGAAAAGACAGGAAGCAAGACCGGAAAGGCACAGAGCCGGTGAGCGCAATAAAGAAGTGAACATGTACTGAATGCAGGGATGGGAGCGAAGTAATGAAGGGAGAGAAGGATGTACGTGTAGAGTTCTTGAAAGGGTGACAGACGTCAGACTGCAAGACGTCATAAAACTGAAACCTAATCATCGTGTCGGAGGCATTGCAGTGTTGTTTATTTCTACATGTCGCTGTTTCAGTCCAGTAGTTACAGCGCTCACCGGCAGTCAAATTCCCAATCAACACTGATGATCGACTGTACATAATTATTTATGATCATGCCCCTCCAAAAGCAGTTTCTTTTCAACGAATGAACAGCAAGGCAGAGACTTGTGTTGCCTTGGGCCCCATCTTATCTTTCTCTAATTTTCCCTTGAGAGTCGAATGCCTCGTGTTATAGAAAATGCCCTCACGTTTCCATGACCCCGAGTAAATCTTTACAAATCATCCCCGTCTTACTCAATGCTAAAGTCCGGAAATCTCTTTCTTAAGACATCCGTCAACAACTTTTGCCGGGGTTTTCAATGTCCACCTTCAGATAAATGTCACAACAAAAATCAAACCAAACAATTTATATTGTGTAGAATGAAATTGTCAGAGCTATTTCTGAATATGTGTGCGTTTAGCTCACATTTTCGCTGTAGAGTGAAAGTTTGTGCTCAAGGGCTAAAACTGTAAGACAGGCATCTCTGACAAATTTATTATCATTGAAAAATAAAGTGGATTCATTCATTCATTCATTCGTTCATTCATTCATTCATTCATTCATTCATTCATTCATTCATTCATTCATTCATTCATTCATTCATTCATTCATTCATTCATTTATTCATTCATTCATTAATTCATTCATTCATTTGTTTATTCATTTGTTTATTCATTTGTTTAACTATTTGTTCGCTATTTCATTCATTCATTCATTCATTTACTAATTCATTCATTCATCCTCCGTCCATTCTTTCGTTCATCCCTCCATCCTTTCTTCCTTCCTTCAATCCTTCCTTTCATCCTTTCTTTCTTTCCTTCCTTTTTCAACGTACAGCTCGTAGTGGCGGCATTTGAAGCTGCAGGGATGCTAGAGCTACATCATCAAGCAAGATGCTCAAGTCAATTTACTTCTCTCTACCCAGGAGTAAAACCGGGTAGCTGTGAGGCAGAAACGGCATGCTACCAAAACATATATTCATCAAGCTAAGTGTCTAAATGATGAAATAGCGTTTGATTCCTTTAGGCAAGTCCTCTTATGATTACTTTTTGACTTATTCCTGTAGACTCCCGGTGGAGCATGGGGCCGCAACAACACCTCGCCAACGCACTCTGTTCTGGGCTGTTCTCCTCAGCTGAGTCCACGTCATTCCGGCGTCCTTCACTTCGCTCTCGACAGACCTTCTCCACGACTGTTTGGGCCGTCCCACTTTTCTCTTTCCCTGTGGGTTCCAGTCAAGTGCTTGCCTTGTGACGTTGTCGGCTGGTTTGCGCAGTGTGTGACCTATCCACCCCCATTTCCTTTTCTTGATGTCCTGACTGATGGGGTTCTGGTTGGTTTTCTTCCATAGGTCTGTGTTGGACATCTTCTCAAGCCACCTGATGTTGAGGATGTGGCGCAAGCACTTGTTGACAAACGTTTGTACCTTGTTGGTGATGGTGTTGGTTACCCGCCATGTTTCGGACCCATAGAGGAGGACTGCTTTCACATTAGTGTTGAAGATGCGAACTTTGCTGCTCTGGGATAAGGCCTTGGAGTTCCAGATGGGACGCAGGGTGTTGAACGCTACCCTTGCCTTGTTAATCCTGCTCGTCTGCGCCGCCATCAATGTTGACCACGCCTCCTAAGTAGACAAAGTGGTCAGTTTCCACTAGGTCTTCTCCCTATAGCTGTAGTGGCTGATGTAGTCGCTTGTTCATACGCATCACCTCTGTCTTCTTGATGTTTATTTTCAGGCCGGTCTTTCCTGCCTCCTCCGCTAGTCTGGTTAGCTTGGACTGTGCATGCTGCTGTTTGTGGGACAGGAGGCCGACGTCGTCCGCAAAATCCAGATCCTCTACATGTTTGGTGAAGGTCCACTGGATGCCAGTGATGCTGCCCTCTGTGGTTCTTCTCATGATCCAGTCTATGACGATCAGGAAAATTGTCGGCGAGAGCATACAGCCCTGTCTCACTCCTGTCTTCACTGCGAAGAGGTCAGTCAGTCAGAATAATCTGGCAAGATGAGTCCTCATAAAGCTGCTGGATGATGCTTATGAGCTTTTGCGGGATTCCATAGTGCTGCATCAGCTTCCAGATGGTTTCCCTGTCGACGCTGTCGAATGCTTTTTCAAAGTCCACAAAAGTTGTGTACAGCGGAGACTGCCATTCGATGGATTGCTCAATGATGATGCGCAGAGTAGCGATATGGTCTGTACATGATCGATCTTGCCTAAACCCTGTCCTCCTATACACACATAGAATTAAAGAAAGAATTGCTATCAGAAATGAAATATTGAACATTTTTCAGAGGAAGTGGTCGCCAGTTTTACCAATATCAGTACAGAAAATGTATACGAGAACAATAACAAGAAAAGGCCCTTCTCTCAACGCCTCCTATTCCTGTTTCCTCCCCTTCCCCCTCCCCCTTCCCCCTCTCCCGCCCCCCCCCCCCACCTCTTTCCCATTCCAGATCTCATCTTTCTCACCATTCCCCATAATGATTACAGCATTTAATTGTATGTATGATTCTTCAGGTTCTCTCTCTTGAAAAACAAACTGTTCTTTGTGGGCAAAGATCTATGCTGTCAGTTGTATGAGTATACTTCCTTTTCTGAATTTAAATTATTGAAATCCACCCTCAATGCGTCCGAGCCAGCATAGGGTTGGAGTGCTCTTCAGAGAGTGGAGATGCTGTTTGTATCTGACTGTGTGCGTCCATTTTGCCCGTCACAGTGTAGTCAGGTGCCAGTAGAAGATTGATCAAATGACCCTGTGATCAGGTGGTAAAGTAGAAAGCAGCTTGAATCTCAGATGAGGGATAAATATAACACAAACACCCCCACCGTACCCTTTTAAAAACATTGTTCTGCCGCGATAATGACACATAAAACCAGAAGAGAACGACATCCGGGGATTTCAATTAGAGCAGCAACTTCAACCAAACAGCATTTTTACAAGACATGTTTCTCCATCTCAAAGGCTTCTGGCACAGTAAAGAAGCAGCGTCTGATAAAAATTCAAAAAGGCTCTTTACGAATTAAGAGGACAGCATATACTGACGTAACTTCACACAGATCACATTTTGGCCTCCATTTTAGCAGGCAAATCTATTGTCGGAAGTGCCAGAATAAGTTTGTTATATGAGATTCGAAAACTTACATCTATTTTCCCATTGGGACTTGGCGGCCCAGTGGATAACGCAACTTGACCTGCAGTCGCTTGCGTCTGGCAGGTGTGGGGTTCGAAGCTGCGCAGTGCCCAGAGTTGCATCCTTCAGCAAGATGCTTTGCTCAAATCGCTCCTCTCCACCCAGGAGTGAAACCGGGTATCTGTGAGGGCAGCGATGGCACCCTGAAGTTCGATTGACCCTGGTATGCGGTGGTGAGTCAGCAATGGGTTAGAATACTCCCCAGTTAATGGAGTTGGTGCTAGTACCTAACTGTGTGCGTCTTATGTATCTGCCATTGTGTTTGTTGTCGGGTGCCGGTGAAGGATCGATCAAGTAGCCCGCGTATCATGGGATCGATCAAGTAGCCCGTGTATCATGGGATCGATCAAGTAGCCCGCGTATCATGGGATCGATCAAGTAGCCCGTGTATCATGGGATCGATCAAGTAGCCCGTGTATCATGGGGTAAAATGTACAGTGGTTTGCGACCCAGACATGGGTGATAGGTCGCTTTGTAAAACCACACTTTTAATGTTTACTTAGCACCCATTCTAGTTCACTAGACACTTCGCCTACAGGCGAAAGAGTCCTTAGCCCAATAGACATCACTTAATGGAAGGTTTTCGTCTGAAATATGCATGAGGAGGTCACACGAGAGGCTTCTGGGATAGCCAATCTGCTCCCTGACATATGCCGTAAAAGTAGTTCTAAGATTATTTCGCACAAAACTCTTAACTTACTATTGTTGAGGCAATACACAAGCGTTTGTTCGATACAACAAAATGTTTGTGTTGAAATGGAAAAAAAGTGTTGACATCTGAATAATTTCTGTAAAAAGTGGAGAGAAAATAGTATCAGAAGAAACTATTTTTGGGGCAAGGTTGTAATGCGAAGGGTCGAGCCTATTACGCATTCATTGCGAACTGAGCCAGAGTCACTACTGACTCGGGTTCACAGAATGCTTAGCACCCAATCACAGTTGGGCAAAGTCATTCATAGGTAAGGATAGCGGGCGTACGGGCCAAGAAATGTACATGGCCAAACTAAAGAAGACGGGCTTGCTTGTCTGCCTGCCTGCCCATCCGTTCATTTGTCCGTTCGTCTGTGTGCGTGCGTTTGTTTGTCTGTGTCTGTCTGCCTGCCTGCCCGCCCGCCCGGTCGGTCGGTTGGTCCGGCCGGCCAGCCGGCTGGCTGTCTGTCTCGCTGGCAGGCTGGCTGGCTGGCTACCTGTCTGAGTCTGTCTGATCATCTGCTTCCCTTTTTTTTCCATCGTCCGGATTTGTAATAGCCCTGCAGTGCAATGACTCAGCAGACGGTAAAAAACCCAACTGTCCCTTTCAACACACAGGAGATTTCAGTATAATTAGCTGCAGAAATGAAAACTCACCCTCCTCGAAGATGAAATGCACAGCGAAAATCGCGTTGTCAGGCGAGCGCGGAGAGAACGTGAATTTCGCGCCAGAATATATGGGATGCTTCGATCCATGCACGAGTTGGACAAATTTCAATAGACACGGAGCGATTCTTTCACAAAAAGATTTGCACGGCAGAGAAATTCCTGGATAAATAGCCCAGACGGGAGGGATGGAGAGACGACAGGGGAAAGGGTTTGTGTGGATGAGTGGAGGGAGAATGGGGGGGTCAGATGGTCGGACGCGTTGGAGGATGGACGTGATGTGTGTGTGTGGAGGGGGATGGGAGGGGGTCAGGGCGTGTGGGAGGAAGAAGGTGAGAAGGGGGGCAGAGAAGCAAAAAGGGAGGTTGGGGTGAGAGCTCTGGATAACGTTGTCTCAATCACATTGCTATTTAATCTGCGGCTCCGATTTGGCGAACTGTAAATCCAATCTCCCAGCGTGCATTGCGGCCTCTAGCGAGGTCACGTGGTGTGTCATGGCGGTTTTGCCACTGAGCCAGCCCAGTTGCAGTGTTTCTCGGGGATGCCAAGTCTTGTTACGTGCCTCGGGGTGATAAGTAACATGACGGACCCATGGTAGTGGGGAAGACATATGGACGGATGAATAGATGGATGGATGCATGAATGAATGAATGCTTGCATGGATGGACGGACGGACGGATGGATGGATTGATTGATTGACTGATTAGTTTTACGACATATCAGCCTTTATAGGCTATTTAAGGCCATTGATCTCGAGAAATCATACGAGTCACGATTTTCCTAGCTACTCACCTCTTACGAAACGTGTAGAGAGACGCGGTGGGTCAGTTCCTTCCCCCGCCCCTTCCAAACCAACTCACACGGGATTGCATAGATGGATGCATGGATGTATGGATGTATGGATGTATGGATGTATGGATGGATGGATGGATGGATGTATGGATGGATGGATGTATGGATGGATGGATGTATGGATGTATGGATGGATGGATGGATGTATGGATGGATGGATGGATGGATGGATGGATGGATGTATGGATGCAAATATGCATGGATGAATGGATGGATGCATGGATGGATGATGGATGAATGGATGCATGAATGAATGGATGGATGGATGTATGTATGGATGTTTGGATGTATGTATGGACATATGCATAGAAGTATGGATGCATGCATGGGTGAATGGATGGATGAATGGATACCCGAATGAATGGATACATGCACGGATGAATGAATGCGTTTATGGATGGATGGATGGATGCATGCATACTTGCATGCATGTATTGATAGATGGATGGATGGATGGAAGGATGGATGGGTGGATGGATGGATGGATGACTGATGAATAGATGGATAGATGAATGGATGGATGGACTCAAAAAATAGGCCTTACAGACAATTAGCCTTTGAAGGCTATGCAAAGCTATTGACTAGCAAAGTATTTCTTCCTCATATGAATATTAACAGGTCAATACTCCATTTTCCGAGTTATTTGACTTTTTCAGTTCGTGTAGGATGGGGGGGGGGGGGGGGGGGGGGATGTAAAACAAAACAGGGTTTGACAAATTCTGTGACATGCGTATTTCAGACCTTACATTTTGACACTTGCACGCAGGTGTGTGTATCTAGGTTGTGTGTGTGTGTATGTGTGTGTGTGTGTGTGTGTGTGTGTGTGTTTGTGTGTTTGTGTGTTTGTGTGTGTGTGTGTGTGTGTTTATGTGTGTGTTTGTATGTATGTGTGTATGTGTTTGTATGTATGTGTGTATGTGTGACTGTGTGATTGTGTGTGTGTGAGTGTGTGTGTGTGTGCATGCGTGTGTATGTGTTCTTACACTCGTGTGTGTGCATATGAGTATATGTCTAAGATTGAGCGGCGAGTAGGAAAAGCAGGAAAAAGAAAAGATAGAGAAGGAATTTAAGTTTTGAATCCGAAGGCCTAATGAGCAGATTCCAGACGCATGAGTTAATTCAATCTGCAGCATATTTTCACCTCGCAAGGGCGACTGACCCTTTACTACGTTTCATATCTTTAAGAGTAGAGAGGTCAGGTCAAAACGCAAATGGATTTTAAATTTCAAACTTATTATAAATAATATTATCGTAAGCCAGTATCATCTCCCTCCACTCTTACACACAATTCTCTGCTTCTTTCTGTTTTTGATTCAAGGGGGGATAAAATTAGTGGATTAAACTAGTGGAGGGGGGATAAAATTATTTCTCTCACTCTCGTCCCACGCTTGCATGACGTGACACATTATTCATCAAAGATTTTCTTTAATCAGACTTAATCATGAGTGAAATCAAACTCAATGCAATATGAATGAAAATGTCAATCAATTCTGTCAGTCTACTCTCCGACTGAAAAGTAGAGGATTAATTCCACTGAACCGAAACCAACATTGACCCCAGAGTACTCACAAGTTCAAGCAGATGGGTGAAGACTGTTCTCAAATCTCCATCTACGAGTTTTCTGCCCAAAAACTATATCCACTCAGGAATGGGCATTCACAAGCACACACTCTCTCTCAAGGTTCTACCTCGAAAAGATAAGATAAAAGGCCATAGACATCTGTGGGTTCACCCACAAACATATGTACCCGTACTGACACGGGTGTGAACACTCAGCAAGCACTCAGAACCAAACGACGAAAACTTTCCATGCGACGAAACTCGGCGTCATAGTCCGGCAAAGCTGGATCTTCATTCAGGAAAGACACTGTTCTTCTTGGTACAACCTTTCAGATGGGGGGGGGGGGGGGGGGTTGAAGAATGTTTAACGTGTAGACTACTCGTACTACAGGGAGTTACTTGAAACACGTCCGTTCACGTGATATCTAAGAGTCAACTGATCAGAAAACTTTCAATCTTCCGGTCTGGAGAGTTACTCACAGTACACACGCCACCATTCTTAATCATTCAAATCATTGTTGCATCATCGATAATTTTGAAAACAACCTGTTCAAGCCAGTCTCAAAGTGCAAAGCTTAGGCTTGTTCCCGCCAAAACATCGTCTTGGCGATTGCCTTAAACAATATAGAAAATGGAATAATAGCTGAACCGTAACAGCCAGAGATAACGATTTTTTTAAATCTCTGGCGTGTACCACAATAAATTAAAACAATATGCCCAGAAGCCAAGAATATTGATGAGAAATTATCTTATATGCGCTCTACGACCATTACATCTCAAGCCAAAGGAACAACTACAGTATTATTGAACGACAGATGATCCATTTAAGAAATTCAAAACTGTTGAAAATTTAGTTTCTTTAATGAAGCATTCATATATTTTGAGAATCACAATTATCCTATCTCTTGTAAGACATTTCAAGTCTCTATGACACGATTCGCCCCCAGTAGCAGATTCTTCGAAGAAACCCAATTCAAGAACAAATTAAACATGGGTATCACGTTATGACTTCTCACCGGTCGTTCATCTCCAGAATGAATGCCACAGGTTCCATAGAGATGGAAACAGGAGGCAAGTTCCACAAGGTTCTGGTGACCATATTTGGACACCATTAGATTCTTGCTGTCCCTGGAGCGCGCCTCCAATCCCCACCATTGCCTGGTTACACCCTGCAGTTGCTTATGAAAAGCGAGGGCAGAGAGGTTGAATATCTCGTTGAGCCGCACACGGTGGTCATCAATGTTGGAGGAACACTCAATGGATTCATTGAATACGCTCTGATGCACCGGTGATGAAGGAGAATGATGAGCTTGGGTGCGTTTTGAAATTCTGAGGACGTCTGATGAACGAAATAAAATTTCCTCCAAGCGTTATTTTAGCCCAAGAGAGAGAGAGAGAGAGAGAGAGAGAGAGAGAAATGGAGGGAGGAAGGGAGGGAGGGAGGGAGGGAGGGAGAGAGAGAGAGAGAGAGAGAGAGAGAGAGAGAGAGAGAGAGAGAGAGAGAGAGAGAGAGAGAGAGAGAGAGAGATGCACTCTTAGTCTGCTGAGCTGTGTTGTGAAGTGTAACTGCAGAATTACGAGATGACATCTCGAAGTTATTCTCGTCAGCTTCTACTTCTAGAGCGCCGCACGCAGTGGTGCATACTTATCTCCGCCAAGGAAATCATGTCTTTTGGTCGCATGGTTCGTTCGTGCATTATTCGGCAAAATAACCCAAAAAGTTCAAAACGGATTCTGAATAAACTAGGTTACCCAAGAAACAATCGATTAAAATTGGAAGGTTGTATGTTATCTAGTTTTGAAATTGAATTCACGAAGAGATCTTTTATCGCGCATCCCGAAGTTGATGACGTCAAACTATTTTTCCGCCGATGTATGCGTTCCACACTCGGAGATCGCCAGTAGGCGCTAAAACGAGCTAAACTTTGTAGCGTCAGGCCTGGCTAGCAGAGCATGCTGCCTGAATTATACAGGCCATGGGAGGGAAACTGTGGCTTCCTCGGCGGAGGTTTGTACTCTCAGAGTGCTCTCTGGTGCATTATTGAATACTGTCTGAAAACAGTGTTTTGTGGCAGTGCATTGGACACTTTTAAGGCCCAGTGGAAAAACATTATTGCTTTTCCCTAGTCTTTGTCATTTGATTCCATTCCATCAGTACTTATTGCATAGAAAATCAGGATTTCAGATAAAATGTTTACGAATGGATGAAAAGTAGGAGGCTATTATTTCTATTTCAGTTAATGATGTTGGCTTTAAGGCATGCACATTAAATACTCATGTCTTTGCACTCAACAATGTTTCCACGCCCACATATAGTTTGGGGTCCAGTTTTTCAAACTCTTTATCCATCAATGGCGATTACGACGACGATGACGATGATGATGATGGTTGAAGAAGAAGAAGAAGAAGAAGAAGAAGAAGAAGAAGAAGAAGAAGAAGAAGAAGAGGAAGAGGAAGAGGAAGAGGAAGAGGAGGAGAAGGAGGAGGAGGAGGAGGAGGAGGAGGAGGAGGAGGAGGAGGAGGAG
>JAWQFJ010009295.1:5000-55426 GCA_034096865.1 Theodoxus fluviatilis | reverse complement strand
CAGTTAGTGTGCAAAATCTCAAGGAAATCCGTCCAGTAGTTTTTGAGATATAAGCCGTGGAGACGGGACAGACAGACAGACACACACACACACAGACAGACAGACAGATAAAGTCTGTAGGACCTCCAGTAAACCTGGAGGGATAAACCAAACTGCTTTCATCTGTTGTATTCGCACACTTGATCGTTACCGCCAGTTGTCGTGGCAACCACCAGGCAGTTGCGCATGCGCTCTTCCACTGTACCCGAGTTCCGAAACACCAAAATGCAGTGAAAATTATGTTCATTCACTGACTCCAGTGGCAAATTACTCCTTTTCACCTGAATTACGGTACCGCATCTAACGTTTCGGCAAATACTGACTGCTACGGGGATCCACAAAAACATGCCCGTAACAAGGGTAGAAAATAAAAATAAAAATAAAAAGAATGTTACATTGATATGGTTGAGAGAGAGAGGAGAGGCGAGAGAGAGGCGAGAGGAGAGAGGAGAGTAGAGAGAGAGTGAGAGAGAGAGAGAGCCGAGGGTAAGAGAGAGAGAGAGGATATATAGAGCTAGCTATCTACTAATAAAACTCTCTATCGCTTCTCGTCTAGAAGCAGATATACTTATAGTTTGTGTGCTTCTCTCTCTCTCTCTCTCTCTCTCTCATCTGCACTACTCTCTACTCTCTATCTATCTCTCTCTCGCTCTCTCTCTGTCTCTACTCGTCTCGCTCTCTCTCTCTCTCATCTGTAGTCTATGGCATAATAGTCATACTACTATACAGGCAGGAGAGAGGATAGTGAAAGGGAAAAGGAGAGAGTAGTGATTGATAAAACTATTAAAGAGCATATAGAAGTGTATATAGGAAGAGAGATAGATAGAGATAGAGAGAGATATATAGAGATAGATGTATCAGAGACATATGAGGTATGATAGAGAGATATGAGATAGACAGTCTAATCGCTCTCTCTCTCATGTATATCTATATAACTCTCTTCTATCTGTCTCTCTCGCTCTCTCTCTCTCTTTCTCTCTCTCTCTCTCTCTCTCTCTGCCCGTCTCTGCTGTGTGTGGACAAAGATGGTGTGGAGTCGATCTCTTCTGTGCTTCGCCTTCCTCCACTCTCTTCTTTGTCTGCTTCTCTCTTCTGTGCTTCGCCTTCCTCCACTCTCTTCTTCGTCTGCTTCTCTCTTCTGTGCTTCGCCTTCCTCCACTCTCTTCTTCGTCTGCTTCTCTCTTCTGTGCTTCGCCTTCCTCCACTCTCTTCTTCGTCTGCTTCTCTCTTCTGTGCTTCGCCTTCCTCCACTCTCTTCTTCGTCTGCTTCTCTCTTCTGTGCTTCGCCTTCCTCCACTCTCTTCTTCGTCTGCTTCTCTCTTCTGTGCTTCGCCTTCCTCCACTCTCTTCTTCGTCTGCTTCTCTCTTCTGTGCTTCGCCTTCCTCCACTCTCTTCTTCGTCTGCTTCTCTCTTCTGTGCTTCGCCTTCCTCCACTCTCTTCTTCGTCTGCTTCTCTCTTCTGTGCTTCGCCTTCCTCCACTCTCTTCTTCGTCTGCTTCACTCTTCTGTGCTTCGCCTTCCTCCACTCTCTTCTTCGTCTGCTGCACTCTTCTGTGCTTCGCCTTCCTCCACTCTCTTCTTCGTCTGCTTCTCTCTTCTGTGCTTCGCCTTCCTCCACTCTCTTCTTCGTCTGCTTCTCTCTTCTGTGCTTCGCCCTCCTCCACTCTCTTCTTCGTCTGCTTCTCTCTTCTGTGCTTCGCCCTCCTCCACTCTCTTCTTTGTCTGCTTCTCTCTTCTGTGCTTCGCCTTCCTCCACTCTCTTCTTTGTCTGCTTCTCTCTTCTGTGCTTCGCCTTCCTCCACTCTCTTCTTTGTCTGCTTCTCTCTTCTGTGCTTCGCCTTCCTCCACTCTCTTCTTTGTCTGCTTCTCTCTTCTGTGCTTCGCCTTCCTCCACTCTCTTCTTCGTCTGCTTCTCTCTTCTGTGCTTCGCCTTCCTCCACTCTCTTCTTCGTCTGCTTCTCTCTTCTGTGCTTCGCCTTCCTCCACTCTCTTCTTCGTCTGCTTCTCTCTTCTGTGCTTCGCCTTCCTCCACTCTCTTCTTCGTCTGCTGCACTCTTCTGTGCTTCGCCTTCCTCCACTCTCTTCTTCGTCTGCTTCTCTCTTCTGTGCTTCGCCTTCCTCCACTCTCTTCTTCGTCTGCTTCTCTCTTCTGTGCTTCGCCTTCCTCCACTCTCTTCTTCGTCTGCTTCTCTCTTCTGTGCTTCGCCTTCCTCCACTCTCTTCTTCGTCTGCTTCTCTCTTCTGTGCTTCGCCTTCCTCCACTCTCTTCTTCGTCTGCTTCTCTCTTCTGTGCTTCGCCTTCCTCCACTCTCTTCTTCGTCTGCTTCTCTCTTCTGTGCTTCGCCTTCCTCCACTCTCTTCTTCGTCTGCTTCTCTCTTCTGTGCTTCGCCTTCCTCCACTCTCTTCTTCGTCTGCTTCTCTCTTCTGTGCTTCGCCTTCCTCCACTCTCTTCTTCGTCTGCTTCTCTCTTCTGTGCTTCGCCTTCCTCCACTCTCTTCTTCGTCTGCTTCTCTCTTCTGTGCTTCGCCTTCCTCCACTCTCTTCTTCGTCTGCTTCTCTCTTCTGTGCTTCGCCTTCCTCCACTCTCTTCTTCGTCTGCTTCTCTCTTCTGTGCTTCGCCTTCCTCCACTCTCTTCTTCGTCTGCTTCTCTCTTCTGTGCTTCGCCTTCCTCCACTCTCTTCTTCGTCTGCTTCTCTCTTCTGTGCTTCGCCTTCCTCCACTCTCTTCTTCGTCTGCTTCTCTCTTCTGTGCTTCGCCTTCCTCCACTCTCTTCTTCGTCTGCTTCTCTCTTCTGTGCTTCGCCTTCCTCCACTCTCTTCTTCGTCTGCTTCTCTCTTCTGTGCTTCGCCTTCCTCCACTCTCTTCTTTGTCTGCTTCTCTCTTCTGTGCTTCGCCTTCCTCCACTCTCTTCTTCGTCTGCTTCTCTCTTCTGTGCTTCGCCTTCCTCCACTCTCTTCTTCGTCTGCTTCTCTCTTCTGTGCTTCGCCTTCCTCCACTCTCTTCTTCGTCTGCTTCTCTCTTCTGTGCTTCGCCTTCCTCCACTCTCTTCTTCGTCTGCTTCTCTCTTCTGTGCTTCGCCTTCCTCCACTCTCTTCTTCGTCTGCTTCTCTCTTCTGTGCTTCGCCTTCCTCCACTCTCTTCTTCGTCTGCTTCTCTCTTCTGTGCTTCGCCTTCCTCCACTCTCTTCTTCGTCTGCTTCTCTCTTCTGTGCTTCGCCTTCCTCCACTCTCTTCTTCGTCTGCTTCTCTCTTCTGTGCTTCGCCTTCCTCCACTCTCTTCTTCGTCTGCTTCTCTCTTCTGTGCTTCGCCTTCCTCCACTCTCTTCTTCGTCTGCTTCTCTCTTCTGTGCTTCGCCTTCCTCCACTCTCTTCTTCGTCTGCTTCTCTCTTCTGTGCTTCGCCTTCCTCCACTCTCTTCTTCGTCTGCTTCTCTCTTCTGTGCTTCGCCTTCCTCCACTCTCTTCTTCGTCTGCTTCTCTCTTCTGTGCTTCGCCTTCCTCCACTCTCTTCTTTGTCTGCTTCTCTCTTCTGTGCTTCGCCTTCCTCCACTCTCTTCTTCGTCTGCTTCTCTCTTCTGTGCTTCGCCTTCCTCCACTCTCTTCTTCGTCTGCTTCTCTCTTCTGTGCTTCGCCTTCCTCCACTCTCTTCTTCGTCTGCTTCTCTCTTCTGTGCTTCGCCTTCCTCCACTCTCTTCTTCGTCTGCTTCTCTCTTCTGTGCTTCGCCTTCCTCCACTCTCTTCTTCGTCTGCTTCTCTCTTCTGTGCTTCGCCTTCCTCCACTCTCTTCTTCGTCTGCTTCTCTCTTCTGTGCTTCGCCTTCCTCCACTCTCTTCTTCGTCTGCTGCACTCTTCTGTGCTTCGCCTTCCTCCACTCTCTTCTTCGTCTGCTTCTCTCTTCTGTGCTTCGCCTTCCTCCACTCTCTTCTTCGTCTGCTTCTCTCTTCTGTGCTTCGCCTTCCTCCACTCTCTTCTTCGTCTGCTTCTCTCTTCTGTGCTTCGCCCTCCTCCACTCTCTTCTTTGTCTGCTTCTCTCTTCTGTGCTTCGCCTTCCTCCACTCTCTTCTTTGTCTGCTTCTCTCTTCTGTGCTTCGCCTTCCTCCACTCTCTTCTTCGTCTGCTTCTCTCTTCTGTGCTTCGCCTTCCTCCACTCTCTTCTTCGTCTGCTTCTCTCTTCTGTGCTTCGCCTTCCTCCACTCTCTTCTTCGTCTGCTTCTCTCTTCTGTGCTTCGCCTTCCTCCACTCTCTTCTTCGTCTGCTTCTCTCTTCTGTGCTTCGCCTTCCTCCACTCTCTTCTTCGTCTGCTGCACTCTTCTGTGCTTCGCCTTCCTCCACTCTCTTCTTCGTCTGCTGCACTCTTCTGTGCTTCGCCTTCCTCCACTCTCTTCTTCGTCTGCTTCTCTCTTCTGTGCTTCGCCTTCCTCCACTCTCTTCTTCGTCTGCTTCTCTCTTCGGTGCTTCGCCCTCCTCCACTCTCTTCTTTGTCTGCTTCTCTCTTCTGTGCTTCGCCCTCCTCCACTCTCTTCTTTGTCTGCTTCTCTCTTCTGTGCTTCGCCTTCCTCCACTCTCTTCTTCGTCTGCTTCTCTCTTCTGTGCTTCGCCTTCCTCCACTCTCTTCTTTGTCTGCTTCTCTCTTCTGTGCTTCGCCTTCCTCCACTCTCTTCTTTGTCTGCTTCTCTCTTCTGTGCTTCGCCTTCCTCCACTCTCTTCTTCGTCTGCTTCTCTCTTCTGTGCTTCGCCTTCCTCCACTCTCTTCTTCGTCTGCTTCTCTCTTCTGTGCTTCGCCTTCCTCCACTCTCTTCTTCGTCTGCTGCTCTCTTCTGTGCTTCGCCTTCCTCCACTCTCTTCTTCGTCTGCTTCTCTCTTCTGTGCTTCGCCTTCCTCCACTCTCTTCTTCGTCTGCTTCTCTCTTCTGTGCTTCGCCTTCCTCCACTCTCTTCTTCGTCTGCTTCTCTCTTCTGTGCTTCGCCCTCCTCCACTCTCTTCTTCGTCTGCTTCTCTCTTCTGTGCTTCGCCTTCCTCCACTCTCTTCTTCGTCTGCTTCTCTCTTCTGTGCTTCGCCTTCCTCCACTCTCTTCTTCGTCTGCTTCTCTCTTCTGTGCTTCGCCTTCCTCCACTCTCTTCTTCGTCTGCTTCTCTCTTCTGTGCTTCGCCTTCCTCCACTCTCTTCTTCGTCTGCTTCTCTCTTCTGTGCTTCGCCTTCCTCCACTCTCTTCTTTGTCTGCTTCTCTCTTCTGTGCTTCGCCTTCCTCCACTCTCTTCTTCGTCTGCTTCTCTCTTCTGTGCTTCGCCTTCCTCCACTCTCTTCTTCGTCTGCTTCTCTCTTCTGTGCTTCGCCTTCCTCCACTCTCTTCTTCGTCTGCTTCTCTCTTCTGTGCTTCGCCTTCCTCCACTCTCTTCTTCGTCTGCTTCTCTCTTCTGTGCTTCGCCTTCCTCCACTCTCTTCTTCGTCTGCTTCTCTCTTCTGTGCTTCGCCTTCCTCCACTCTCTTCTTCGTCTGCTTCTCTCTTCTGTGCTTCGCCTTCCTCCACTCTCTTCTTCGTCTGCTTCTCTCTTCTGTGCTTCGCCTTCCTCCACTCTCTTCTTCGTCTGCTTCTCTCTTCTGTGCTTCGCCTTCCTCCACTCTCTTCTTCGTCTGCTTCTCTCTTCTGTGCTTCGCCTTCCTCCACTCTCTTCTTCGTCTGCTTCTCTCTTCTGTGCTTCGCCTTCCTCCACTCTCTTCTTTGTCTGCTTCTCTCTTCTGTGCTTCGCCTTCCTCCACTCTCTTCTTCGTCTGCTTCTCTCTTCTGTGCTTCGCCTTCCTCCACTCTCTTCTTCGTCTGCTTCTCTCTTCTGTGCTTCGCCTTCCTCCACTCTCTTCTTCGTCTGCTTCTCTCTTCTGTGCTTCGCCTTCCTCCACTCTCTTCTTCGTCTGCTTCTCTCTTCTGTGCTTCGCCTTCCTCCACTCTCTTCTTCGTCTGCTTCTCTCTTCTGTGCTTCGCCTTCCTCCACTCTCTTCTTCGTCTGCTTCTCTCTTCTGTGCTTCGCCTTCCTCCACTCTCTTCTTCGTCTGCTTCTCTCTTCTGTGCTTCGCCTTCCTCCACTCTCTTCTTCGTCTGCTTCTCTCTTCTGTGCTTCGCCTTCCTCCACTCTCTTCTTCGTCTGCTTCTCTCTTCTGTGCTTCGCCTTCCTCCACTCTCTTCTTCGTCTGCTTCTCTCTTCTGTGCTTCGCCTTCCTCCACTCTCTTCTTTGTCTGCTTCTCTCTTCTGTGCTTCGCCTTCCTCCACTCTCTTCTTTGTCTGCTTCTCTCTTCTGTGCTTCGCCTTCCTCCACTCTCTTCTTCGTCTGCTTCTCTCTTCTGTGCTTCGCCTTCCTCCACTCTCTTCTTCGTCTGCTTCTCTCTTCTGTGCTTCGCCTTCCTCCACTCTCTTCTTCGTCTGCTTCTCTCTTCTGTGCTTCGCCTTCCTCCACTCTCTTCTTCGTCTGCTTCTCTCTTCTGTGCTTCGCCTTCCTCCACTCTCTTCTTCGTCTGCTTCTCTCTTCTGTGCTTCGCCTTCCTCCACTCTCTTCTTCGTCTGCTGCACTCTTCTGTGCTTCGCCTTCCTCCACTCTCTTCTTCGTCTGCTGCACTCTTCTGTGCTTCGCCTTCCTCCACTCTCTTCTTCGTCTGCTTCTCTCTTCTGTGCTTCGCCTTCCTCCACTCTCTTCTTCGTCTGCTTCTCTCTTCTGTGCTTCGCCCTCCTCCACTCTCTTCTTCGTCTGCTTCTCTCTTCTGTGCTTCGCCTTCCTCCACTCTCTTCTTCGTCTGCTTCTCTCTTCTGTGCTTCGCCTTCCTCCACTCTCTTCTTTGTCTGCTTCTCTCTTCTGTGCTTCGCCTTCCTCCACTCTCTTCTTCGTCTGCTTCTCTCTTCTGTGCTTCGCCTTCCTCCACTCTCTTCTTCGTCTGCTTCTCTCTTCTGTGCTTCGCCTTCCTCCACTCTCTTCTTTGTCTGCTTCTCTCTTCTGTGCTTCGCCTTCCTCCACTCTCTTCTTCGTCTGCTTCTCTCTTCTGTGCTTCGCCTTCCTCCACTCTCTTCTTCGTCTGCTTCTCTCTTCTGTGCTTCGCCTTCCTCCACTCTCTTCTTCGTCTGCTTCTCTCTTCTGTGCTTCGCCTTCCTCCACTCTCTTCTTCGTCTGCTTCTCTCTTCTGTGCTTCGCCTTCCTCCACTCTCTTCTTCGTCTGCTTCTCTCTTCTGTGCTTCGCCTTCCTCCACTCTCTTCTTCGTCTGCTGCACTCTTCTGTGCTTCGCCTTCCTCCACTCTCTTCTTCGTCTGCTTCTCTCTTCTGTGCTTCGCCTTCCTCCACTCTCTTCTTCGTCTGCTTCTCTCTTCTGTGCTTCGCCTTCCTCCACTCTCTTCTTCGTCTGCTTCTCTCTTCTGTGCTTCGCCCTCCTCCACTCTCTTCTTTGTCTGCTTCTCTCTTCTGTGCTTCGCCTTCCTCCACTCTCTTCTTTGTCTGCTTCTCTCTTCTGTGCTTCGCCTTCCTCCACTCTCTTCTTTGTCTGCTTCTCTCTTCTGTGCTTCGCCTTCCTCCACTCTCTTCTTTGTCTGCTTCTCTCTTCTGTGCTTCGCCTTCCTCCACTCTCTTCTTCGTCTGCTTCTCTCTTCTGTGCTTCGCCTTCCTCCACTCTCTTCTTCGTCTGCTTCTCTCTTCTGTGCTTCGCCTTCCTCCACTCTCTTCTTCGTCTGCTTCTCTCTTCTGTGCTTCGCCTTCCTCCACTCTCTTCTTCGTCTGCTTCTCTCTTCTGTGCTTCGCCTTCCTCCACTCTCTTCTTCGTCTGCTTCTCTCTTCTGTGCTTCGCCTTCCTCCACTCTCTTCTTCGTCTGCTTCTCTCTTCTGTGCTTCGCCTTCCTCCACTCTCTTCTTCGTCTGCTTCTCTCTTCTGTGCTTCGCCTTCCTCCACTCTCTTCTTCGTCTGCTTCTCTCTTCTGTGCTTCGCCTTCCTCCACTCTCTTCTTCGTCTGCTTCTCTCTTCTGTGCTTCGCCTTCCTCCACTCTCTTCTTCGTCTGCTTCTCTCTTCTGTGCTTCGCCTTCCTCCACTCTCTTCTTCGTCTGCTTCTCTCTTCTGTGCTTCGCCTTCCTCCACTCTCTTCTTCGTCTGCTTCTCTCTTCTGTGCTTCGCCTTCCTCCACTCTCTTCTTCGTCTGCTTCTCTCTTCTGTGCTTCGCCTTCCTCCACTCTCTTCTTCGTCTGCTTCTCTCTTCTGTGCTTCGCCTTCCTCCACTCTCTTCTTCGTCTGCTTCTCTCTTCTGTGCTTCGCCTTCCTCCACTCTCTTCTTCGTCTGCTTCTCTCTTCTGTGCTTCGCCTTCCTCCACTCTCTTCTTCGTCTGCTTCTCTCTTCTGTGCTTCGCCTTCCTCCACTCTCTTCTTCGTCTGCTTCTCTCTTCTGTGCTTCGCCTTCCTCCACTCTCTTCTTCGTCTGCTTCTCTCTTCTGTGCTTCGCCTTCCTCCACTCTCTTCTTCGTCTGCTTCTCTCTTCTGTGCTTCGCCTTCCTCCACTCTCTTCTTCGTCTGCTTCTCTCTTCTGTGCTTCGCCTTCCTCCACTCTCTTCTTCGTCTGCTTCTCTCTTCTGTGCTTCGCCTTCCTCCACTCTCTTCTTCGTCTGCTTCTCTCTTCTGTGCTTCGCCTTCCTCCACTCTCTTCTTCGTCTGCTTCTCTCTTCTGTGCTTCGCCTTCCTCCACTCTCTTCTTCGTCTGCTTCTCTCTTCTGTGCTTCGCCTTCCTCCACTCTCTTCTTCGTCTGCTTCTCTCTTCTGTGCTTCGCCTTCCTCCACTCTCTTCTTCGTCTGCTTCTCTCTTCTGTGCTTCGCCTTCCTCCACTCTCTTCTTCGTCTGCTTCTCTCTTCTGTGCTTCGCCTTCCTCCACTCTCTTCTTCGTCTGCTTCTCTCTTCTGTGCTTCGCCTTCCTCCACTCTCTTCTTCGTCTGCTTCTCTCTTCTGTGCTTCGCCTTCCTCCACTCTCTTCTTCGTCTGCTTCTCTCTTCTGTGCTTCGCCTTCCTCCACTCTCTTCTTCGTCTGCTTCTCTCTTCTGTGCTTCGCCTTCCTCCACTCTCTTCTTCGTCTGCTTCTCTCTTCTGTGCTTCGCCTTCCTCCACTCTCTTCTTCGTCTGCTTCTCTCTTCTGTGCTTCGCCTTCCTCCACTCTCTTCTTCGTCTGCTTCTCTCTTCTGTGCTTCGCCTTCCTCCACTCTCTTCTTCGTCTGCTTCTCTCTTCTGTGCTTCGCCTTCCTCCACTCTCTTCTTCGTCTGCTTCTCTCTTCTGTGCTTCGCCTTCCTCCACTCTCTTCTTCGTCTGCTTCTCTCTTCTGTGCTTCGCCTTCCTCCACTCTCTTCTTCGTCTGCTTCTCTCTTCTGTGCTTCGCCTTCCTCCACTCTCTTCTTCGTCTGCTTCTCTCTTCTGTGCTTCGCCTTCCTCCACTCTCTTCTTCGTCTGCTTCTCTCTTCTGTGCTTCGCCTTCCTCCACTCTCTTCTTCGTCTGCTTCTCTCTTCTGTGCTTCGCCTTCCTCCACTCTCTTCTTCGTCTGCTTCTCTCTTCTGTGCTTCGCCTTCCTCCACTCTCTTCTTCGTCTGCTTCTCTCTTCTGTGCTTCGCCTTCCTCCACTCTCTTCTTCGTCTGCTTCTCTCTTCTGTGCTTCGCCTTCCTCCACTCTCTTCTTCGTCTGCTTCTCTCTTCTGTGCTTCGCCTTCCTCCACTCTCTTCTTCGTCTGCTTCTCTCTTCTGTGCTTCGCCTTCCTCCACTCTCTTCTTCGTCTGCTTCTCTCTTCTGTGCTTCGCCTTCCTCCACTCTCTTCTTCGTCTGCTTCTCTCTTCTGTGCTTCGCCTTCCTCCACTCTCTTCTTCGTCTGCTTCTCTCTTCTGTGCTTCGCCTTCCTCCACTCTCTTCTTCGTCTGCTTCTCTCTTCTGTGCTTCGCCTTCCTCCACTCTCTTCTTCGTCTGCTTCTCTCTTCTGTGCTTCGCCTTCCTCCACTCTCTTCTTCGTCTGCTTCTCTCTTCTGTGCTTCGCCTTCCTCCACTCTCTTCTTCGTCTGCTTCTCTCTTCTGTGCTTCGCCTTCCTCCACTCTCTTCTTCGTCTGCTTCTCTCTTCTGTGCTTCGCCTTCCTCCACTCTCTTCTTCGTCTGCTTCTCTCTTCTGTGCTTCGCCTTCCTCCACTCTCTTCTTCGTCTGCTTCTCTCTTCTGTGCTTCGCCTTCCTCCACTCTCTTCTTCGTCTGCTTCTCTCTTCTGTGCTTCGCCTTCCTCCACTCTCTTCTTCGTCTGCTTCTCTCTTCTGTGCTTCGCCTTCCTCCACTCTCTTCTTCGTCTGCTTCACTCTTCTGTGCTTCGCCTTCCTCCACTCTCTTCTTCGTCTGCTTCTCTCTTCTGTGCTTCGCCTTCCTCCACTCTCTTCTTCGTCTGCTTCTCTCTTCTGTGCTTCGCCTTCCTCCACTCTCTTCTTCGTCTGCTTCTCTCTTCTGTGCTTCGCCTTCCTCCACTCTCTTCTTCGTCTGCTTCTCTCTTCTGTGCTTCGCCTTCCTCCACTCTCTTCTTCGTCTGCTTCTCTCTTCTGTGCTTCGCCTTCCTCCACTCTCTTCTTCGTCTGCTTCTCTCTTCTGTGCTTCGCCTTCCTCCACTCTCTTCTTTGTCTGCTTCTCTCTTCTGTGCTTCGCCTTCCTCCACTCTCTTCTTCGTCTGCTTCTCTCTTCTGTGCTTCGCCTTCCTCCACTCTCTTCTTCGTCTGCTTCTCTCTTCTGTGCTTCGCCTTCCTCCACTCTCTTCTTCGTCTGCTTCTCTCTTCTGTGCTTCGCCTTCCTCCACTCTCTTCTTCGTCTGCTTCTCTCTTCTGTGCTTCGCCTTCCTCCACTCTCTTCTTCGTCTGCTTCTCTCTTCTGTGCTTCGCCTTCCTCCACTCTCTTCTTCGTCTGCTTCTCTCTTCTGTGCTTCGCCTTCCTCCACTCTCTTCTTCGTCTGCTTCTCTCTTCTGTGCTTCGCCTTCCTCCACTCTCTTCTTCGTCTGCTTCTCTCTTCTGTGCTTCGCCTTCCTCCACTCTCTTCTTCGTCTGCTTCTCTCTTCTGTGCTTCGCCTTCCTCCACTCTCTTCTTCGTCTGCTTCTCTCTTCTGTGCTTCGCCTTCCTCCACTCTCTTCTTCGTCTGCTTCTCTCTTCTGTGCTTCGCCTTCCTCCACTCTCTTCTTCGTCTGCTTCTCTCTTCTGTGCTTCGCCTTCCTCCACTCTCTTCTTCGTCTGCTTCTCTCTTCTGTGCTTCGCCTTCCTCCACTCTCTTCTTCGTCTGCTTCTCTCTTCTGTGCTTCGCCTTCCTCCACTCTCTTCTTCGTCTGCTTCTCTCTTCTGTGCTTCGCCTTCCTCCACTCTCTTCTTCGTCTGCTTCTCTCTTCTGTGCTTCGCCTTCCTCCACTCTCTTCTTCGTCTGCTTCTCTCTTCTGTGCTTCGCCTTCCTCCACTCTCTTCTTCGTCTGCTTCTCTCTTCTGTGCTTCGCCTTCCTCCACTCTCTTCTTCGTCTGCTTCTCTCTTCTGTGCTTCGCCTTCCTCCACTCTCTTCTTCGTCTGCTTCTCTCTTCTGTGCTTCGCCTTCCTCCACTCTCTTCTTCGTCTGCTTCTCTCTTCTGTGCTTCGCCTTCCTCCACTCTCTTCTTCGTCTGCTTCTCTCTTCTGTGCTTCGCCCTCCTCCACTCTCTTCTTCGTCTGCTTCTCTCTTCTGTGCTTCGCCTTCCTCCACTCTCTTCTTCGTCTGCTTCTCTCTTCTGTGCTTCGCCTTCCTCCACTCTCTTCTTCGTCTGCTTCTCTCTTCTGTGCTTCGCCTTCCTCCACTCTCTTCTTCGTCTGCTTCTCTCTTCTGTGCTTCGCCTTCCTCCACTCTCTTCTTCGTCTGCTTCTCTCTTCTGTGCTTCGCCTTCCTCCACTCTCTTCTTCGTCTGCTTCTCTCTTCTGTGCTTCGCCTTCCTCCACTCTCTTCTTCGTCTGCTTCTCTCTTCTGTGCTTCGCCTTCCTCCACTCTCTTCTTCGTCTGCTTCTCTCTTCTGTGCTTCGCCTTCCTCCACTCTCTTCTTCGTCTGCTTCTCTCTTCTGTGCTTCGCCTTCCTCCACTCTCTTCTTCGTCTGCTTCTCTCTTCTGTGCTTCGCCTTCCTCCACTCTCTTCTTCGTCTGCTTCTCTCTTCTGTGCTTCGCCTTCCTCCACTCTCTTCTTCGTCTGCTTCTCTCTTCTGTGCTTCGCCTTCCTCCACTCTCTTCTTCGTCTGCTTCTCTCTTCTGTGCTTCGCCTTCCTCCACTCTCTTCTTCGTCTGCTTCTCTCTTCTGTGCTTCGCCTTCCTCCACTCTCTTCTTCGTCTGCTTCTCTCTTCTGTGCTTCGCCTTCCTCCACTCTCTTCTTCGTCTGCTTCTCTCTTCTGTGCTTCGCCTTCCTCCACTCTCTTCTTCGTCTGCTTCTCTCTTCTGTGCTTCGCCTTCCTCCACTCTCTTCTTCGTCTGCTTCTCTCTTCTGTGCTTCGCCTTCCTCCACTCTCTTCTTCGTCTGCTTCTCTCTTCTGTGCTTCGCCTTCCTCCACTCTCTTCTTCGTCTGCTTCTCTCTTCTGTGCTTCGCCTTCCTCCACTCTCTTCTTCGTCTGCTTCTCTCTTCTGTGCTTCGCCTTCCTCCACTCTCTTCTTCGTCTGCTTCTCTCTTCTGTGCTTCGCCTTCCTCCACTCTCTTCTTCGTCTGCTTCTCTCTTCTGTGCTTCGCCTTCCTCCACTCTCTTCTTCGTCTGCTTCTCTCTTCTGTGCTTCGCCTTCCTCCACTCTCTTCTTCGTCTGCTTCTCTCTTCTGTGCTTCGCCTTCCTCCACTCTCTTCTTCGTCTGCTTCTCTCTTCTGTGCTTCGCCTTCCTCCACTCTCTTCTTCGTCTGCTTCTCTCTTCTGTGCTTCGCCTTCCTCCACTCTCTTCTTCGTCTGCTTCTCTCTTCTGTGCTTCGCCTTCCTCCACTCTCTTCTTTGTCTGCTTCTCTCTTCTGTGCTTCGCCTTCCTCCACTCTCTTCTTCGTCTGCTTCTCTCTTCTGTGCTTCGCCTTCCTCCACTCTCTTCTTTGTCTGCTTCTCTCTTCTGTGCTTCGCCTTCCTCCACTCTCTTCTTCGTCTGCTTCACTCTTCGGTGCTTCGCCTTCCTCCACTCTCTTCTTCGTCTGCTTCTCTCTTCTGTGCTTCGCCTTCCTCCACTCTCTTCTTCGTCTGCTTCTCTCTTCTGTGCTTCGCCTTCCTCCACTCTCTTCTTCGTCTGCTTCTCTCTTCTGTGCTTCGCCTTCCTCCACTCTCTTCTTCGTCTGCTTCTCTCTTCTGTGCTTCGCCTTCCTCCACTCTCTTCTTCGTCTGCTTCTCTCTTCTGTGCTTCGCCTTCCTCCACTCTCTTCTTCGTCTGCTTCACTCTTCGGTGCTTCGCCTTCCTCCACTCTCTTCTTCGTCTGCTTCACTCTTCGGTGCTTCGCCCTCCTCTTCTGTCTTCTTTTCACCCAGCAGGTGGACCGATCTCTATCTTCTGTCTTCTCTCAGTAGGCGGACTCATCTCTCCTCTCTCCTCTCAGTAGGCGGACTGATCTCTGTCCTCTTGCCCTCTCCATAGGCAGACTGATCGCTGTCTTCTTGCTCTCTCTAATATAGCTATCTTCTCACAACCAACTCACGACCCACCTTTACTCACTAGTACTCATACCTCAGAGCGAACACCGCTCATCACCCCTAGGGCAGAACTCAACTCCCATCCACCCTCCATTTCTATACAGTCGTTGGACTACCAAGTTTACCAGCAAAAACCAAATCTCTCTCAGGTGAGATACTTCCGAAAACCCACTTCCCCATTACACTGGCGAAAATTAAACAAATGTCACAGTGCCATGAAATTTTTTCTCAAGTACGAGCATACATTTAGATTCTCTTCCCGGCTTATGGATCAGCACAGCTAAATTCAGATACAACATAGATTAGTGAGAATTGTTTTCTTTTGAATTTCATCACACGGAAACACGACGCCACAAGAATGCCAAAAGCGAAAGATGTGTCAAGAACAAACTTGAATGAGGAAATTCTGTACGGCGGACACGGTGAATTTAATCACTTTCCATGACGATAGCAGTGTCATATTGTGGAAAATGAGAAAGTCTGAATTGATCAAATCCACATACCTACGTCAAAAGGTCACAGGATCACAACCGATAAGGCAGCCACAGCTGCGCTACGGGAAATGGATGGAGGGAGGGAAAGGAGGGAGGGAGGAAAAGAAGGATCGAGGGAAGGAAGGAAGGAGGGAAGGAAGGAAGAAAGGAAGGAAGGAGGGAAGGAAGGAAGGAGGGAAGGAAGGAAGGAAGGAAGGAGGGAAGGAAGGAGGGAAGGAAGGAGGGAAGGAAGGAAGGAAGGAGGGAAGGAAGGAAAGAGGGAAGGAAGGAAGGAAGGAGGGAAGTAAGGAAGGAGGGAGGGAAGGAAGGAAGGATCGAGGGAAGGAAGGAGGGAAGGAAGGAAGGAGGGAAGGAAGGAAAGAGGGAAGGAAGGAAGGAAGGAAGGAAGGAAGGAAGGAAGGAAGGAAGGAAGGAAGGAAGGAAGGAAGGAAGGAAGGAAGGAAGGAAGGATGGATGGATGGATGGATGGATGGATGGATGGATGGATGGATGGATGGATGGAGTCTTATACGGTCTATCAGTGTCGGTCGTTCAAGAGACCTAGCGCTAGATAGCGCTCGACTTTTGAACGGCTTGCTAGGGGCGCGTTTGCTAGGCGTAGAATCTTGAGAAATTCTCTAGGGCTAGGCGTTGCCTACGTTTCTTGCTCATAAGGAGGCACTAACTGTGAAAGAGTGAGGCCGACAGAGCTCCGGAGCTCTCTCGCTGCGTCCTGCTGCAGAGGCCCGGATGAGCCAAAATGGCGGAGACACTGCGAGTCGGGCTGGTGTTTAGAGATAACAGTGCCTGCAAATTTGCGTATTCCGTTGCGGCAATGGCAGAGTGTTTGAGCAGGTAAACAATTGCTGTTTAAATGTTTATTTACATATTTTGATGAATTGTAGATATGTTATTTATAAACAAACATTGTCGAAAATTCTTTATCGTAGCACGCACGAAGGAGCTGGAATGGTGTACTGGTTTAAAAACAGATAGAAAAAAATCTTACATTGGTTTTGTTCTCTTCCACCATTCTCCTTGCCCTGAAGGCATGGATATGAAAGTTTTTAATTCTCAGTCGCTATAAGCCACTAAATATATCTCTATGCAAGAATTTTACGGATTTATTCTCCAAGGAGGTGGCTCGACTGATAGCGTGAAATTCTAGCAAAGTACACAATAATTTTGTTGCTTTACAGTGGTTGGAAGGTTTGAAAAACTTCATCCACATGCATTAAGGGTAAGGTGAATAGGGGAATAGAGCGAAAGCAATATAGTGTTTAGTTTATTTCTTTTTATAACCAGGACATAATAATTAATGTTGTACATGAGTGCCCCCATCACACTTGTACAATAGGCGCATACTATTACTCCTTGTAAAGAATGCGTGTTATGGCATATGGATTGTCCATAGCTGTGTAAGGCCGGGCAAAGGTTTGACACAAGTTATCCAAATTTACTTCTGCGAATGTTACGTCATAAGTTTTGTGAGATCACATGGTGACGCGGGCCAGAAAATACTCGGCAGGAGCGGAGAAACGTTGTCGGGGTTGACTTGGTGGTTTGCGCTGTGCGTCGCTGAGCATGGTCGTGCGTGGACTGGAGAGTCTTCGGCCGGTGCTGCACAGGACTGTTCCGGTGCCAGGGAAGTCGGCCTGAGTCTGCAGGGGCAGTTATGAGTGATGGTGACTGATGTCCTGCAGTTCGACGGATTCCAAGTTGCCAACAAGATGGAGGACGTCAACAGCAACACAACGAGTGCCGGTAGATATGAAATCGGAATTGACGCTGGGGTTAGCCGAGAGAGAATCTCCGTAGGCAGCGGGATGCCTATGATGATGCGTGGAGAGGACAGTGAATCTGACAAGATGGAGGAAGACAGGCCGTTGGAGGCTGAGATGATGGAGAAGCCAAAACGTTGTATGTAGAACGATTATCGGCGGGGGCCGCACGTTAGTTCTGGTGAGCCCTGGTGTGGGCCGGGCTATTGAGTGAGTGTGAGTGTGGTAAAAATACTCATTTCTATATCGGCGGGGGCCGCATGGTCATTGGTTGTAACTAAGTTAGCGCCTTTGTGCCCTGGTGTGGGCCGAGGCTGCCTGAGTTACGTTAGCACCTTTGTGCCCTGGTGTGGGCCGAGGCTGCCTAAGTTACGTTAGCACCTTTGTACCCTGGTGGGGGCCGAGGCTGCTTGGGTGGGTGCCGTAAGGCACAAGGGTTATTACACTTCATTCTTACATTTATGCTGGTGTTGGTGTCTTTTATTTTATTTTCATTGTGCGGGCTAGGCTGACCTGAGGCCCAGTTAGCCGGTCCGTTACATTGGCGAGCCTGCCATAGCCTGCAGTAACCTGCCTTGTACCAATAACAATGGTTGGCCGGTGCAGCTATAGAGTAATCACATTGGTGATATTTGATTAGTCTTGAATACTGATTTAGCTTCCTTGTTGTTGTTGCTTTGTATAACATTGTGTTTTTTCTGATCTAAAGGTGTTGCTGTTTTTCTGCCTTGTGGCGTGTGTATGGTCAGACTCCCTGGTCACAGTGTACAGATGCAGTGGTGGTGCATGAATAAGGTAAATAAAATTACATTGTTCATTATACATTTTATACTTGTATGACTGAGAAGTTCTCAGCTATCGGTGTAGTTGGAAATTTCTGTTCCTAGGCCAAGCGGTTCGTGGAGACTTGTTTCAGCAGTCTGTGTGTGAGGAAGCACTGTTGCTTATGGTTGAATACTTCTGGGTCGTATTCTGTGTAGTTGGTTTACATAGTTTGTTGAGTTTGTGAACTTTGTTGGGAAAGAATTTCAC
The DNA here is from genome assembly GCA_034096865.1 of Theodoxus fluviatilis. Classification (NCBI taxonomy): domain Eukaryota; kingdom Metazoa; phylum Mollusca; class Gastropoda; order Cycloneritida; family Neritidae; genus Theodoxus; species Theodoxus fluviatilis. The sequence goes on along the minus strand of JAWQFJ010009295.1, from coordinate 38,434 downwards.
AATGGCATCTTCTGCTGTGGATTGGGCAGAATTAGTGAGGCAGTTTGAGGAAGAGGGCATGGCGCTAGGAAAGCAGGATGGAGATTTGGAGAGGTTTGTGGAGAATTGCTGTAGGGATGAAAGAGCAGCCATTAGAAATGCTGCTAGAGAAAGAGAATTAGCGCTTGAGATGAAGGTGAAAGAGTTGGAGCTGGAGGAGAAACGGATGGGGATGGAGAGAGAGAAAGAGGAGAGACGGTTGGAGTGGGAAAGAGTGGAGAGAGAAAAGGATAGAGAGATAGAAAAGGAGAGGATAGAGGTGGAAAGAGAAAAACTCGTTCAAGAAAAAGAGTTTAGGGAACAGCAGCTGAAGCAGTTGGATCAACATGAGAAATTAAAGAGGCTAACTACTAGGCCTAAGTTGCCATGGTTCGATGAAAAGAATGACGATGTCGAGAGTTATCTCCATCGGTTTGAGAGCCATGCAACTGCTGTGAAGTGGGAAAAATCAGAGTGGGCAGGTAGTTTACTTTCATTGCTCAGAGGTCGGGCTTTGACGTATTCGCAGGAGTTGTCGCCTTCAGAGCAGAATAACTATGATGTTCTGTCCAAGCACTTACTCAAGCGTTTCAGGTGCACTGAAGAGGGATTTCGTCTTCAGTTTCGCTCTGTTAAACCAGAGGCGGGCGAAAACATGTTCACATTCTTTTGTAGGCTGAAGAGATTCTTCAACAGATGGCTTGAAATGGCGCAGGTTGGCACAAGTTTTGACAAGTTAGCTGATTTGTGTATGCGAGAACAGATTTTGTCCAGTTGTTCAGGTTCACTTGTGACTTTTCTGAAAGAAGGGAAGTTTGCAACTGGAGAGGCTATGATTGAGGCAGCTGATCGGTACCGTGAGGCTCATCCTTCTCAGAGTATGGCGGCGAAGGGTTCGACGGATCCATTTTTGGTTGGTGTGAACATTCCTGGTTCGGAGAGTGCTCACTCGGTTGCTTCTGGTGTGGTGAGAGGAAATAGCGGTTTTCATGACCGTGGTCGGTTTCCAGGGTCTCGATTTGCTTCTGGGGGTGAGGCAAGGAACCAGTGGGACAACCAGGATCCAAAAACACCCAGTAGAGAGAATGCGAGCTCTGTCAAGGGAGGTATTGGTGGTGCTGATAGAGGAGCGTGGGGTGGTGCTTCTGGCAAATGCTGGTGGTGTGGTCAGACTTCGCACAGGATTGCTGACTGTCCGTCAAAAGCAAAGGATGAGCAGGTTCAGACTGCAAGTGTTGGAGTTGTTGTTGCAGCTGACTCTGATTCAAACAGTGGTTCTAGTGGGTCGGGGTCTGTTGTGTCGGTTGGTCTGTCGGGGGGTAATGATTTGCCTGCGGCTATTCAGACGTGTCAAGGATCATTGAATGGAGTTGACGTGACAGTTATGCTTGATTCTGGCTGTACAACGGTTGGTGTGAGAAAGTCCTTGGTTCGAGAAGATCAGTTTACTGACAGAATCCGGCTTTGTCGACAGTTCAATGGAGAGGTGATCCGTCTACCCGTGGCTACAGTGAGTTTGGATACACCTTACTTCTCTGGAGTTGTGGATGCATGTGTGATGGAAAATCCGGTGTGTGATGTTATTCTAGGCAGAGTGTCATCAAAAACTGTGTGCCGTGTGCAAAGAGATGCAAACGACACGCCCAAGTCAACAGAACCATCACGACCTTCTTCTCCAAAAGTCGCCGTGAGGCGAGTGGTCAAGATGAAGGGTGACGGTGACCATTGCTGTTTTAGGTGTGGCGGACATGGACACTTCGCCCGGCAGTGCCGTGCGGGGGGAAGGGGACGAAGGGGTGGTTGTGGTGGCACAGACCATAGCAGAGGGATGAGCGGGTCTTGCTACAACTGTGGTAAAGCTGGTCACTTCCAGCGCGACTGCCCTGATGGTGCAAACATATCCTGCTACAACTGCGGCAGGGTAGGTCACATCTCCTGGAACTGTACAAATAAACCTCGGAACCGCTTTGGTGGCTTCAGCGCCCACCGTGGAATGTACTGCTACCGTTGCGGGAACAAGGGACACATATCGTGTAGCTGCCCCAATGACCAGGACAAGAAGTGCTACAGGTGTATCCTCGACAGGCGCTGGCGCAGATCTCATGCGAGCAAAAGACGATGGGATTCTTCGCCCGGTCCTCTGCACGAGGAGAAAGTGGTCGGGTAGGGAGAGCAGATACTCAACAGTGGAGAGGGCATGCTTGGCACTGGTCTGGATGTATCTTTTTGATGTATGAAGAAAATTTTCGGGGATATTTAGAAATGTACTGTTAAAAATGTTAGTTTTGAAATTTCAAGTTACTATGGTACTTATGATGTTTGGTCAATTTCCTTAACGTTATAGTACTGTATGAGTTGTTCGGGTCTTACATGAGGTTGTGTTTTTCTGAGGCTGATGTGTTGTACTCAGAATGCTGTTGATTAAGAGATAATGGTCGTAGCATCTAGGTGATATGCACCATTGGGAGATAAGCTCAAGGCTGTGACTTGGCTTGTGCTTTTGTTTGCTCATGTTGTGGACTGTAAATTGACTTTGCGGATAGTCAAATTTGTGGATATGCATTGTGGTTTTTGATTTCACGTGCTTGTATTAGTCCAGGGGATGTAGTCTCAGGCACTCTCAGGAAATATGACTTTTGGTTGTTGTACCTTATTGACGAAGTACTCCTTAATTTGTTTTTTCTCGTTATTGTTTTATCAATGGTTAATTTTTTAATGGAGCTGGGAATTTTTTTTTAAAACTTGTTCAATTCAGTTCTCAAGTTTTTATTGGGGGAAAGGGGTAGTGTAAAGAATGCGTGTTATGGCATATGGATTGTCCATAGCTGTGTAAGGCCGGGCAAAGGTTTGACACAAGTTATCCAAATTTACTTCTGCGAATGTTACGTCATAAGTTTTGTGAGATCACATGGTGACGCGGGCCAGAAAATACTCGGCAGGAGCGGAGAAACGTTGTCGGGGTTGACTTGGTGGTTTGCGCTGTGCGTCGCTGAGCATGGTCGTGCGTGGACTGGAGAGTCTTCGGCCGGTGCTGCACAGGACTGTTCCGGTGCCAGGGAAGTCGGCCTGAGTCTGCAGGGGCAGTTATGAGTGATGGTGACTGATGTCCTGCAGTTCGACGGATTCCAAGTTGCCAACAAGATGGAGGACGTCAACAGCAACACAACGAGTGCCGGTAGATATGAAATCGGAATTGACGCTGGGGTTAGCCGAGAGAGAATCTCCGTAGGCAGCGGGATGCCTATGATGATGCGTGGAGAGGACAGTGAATCTGACAAGATGGAGGAAGACAGGCCGTTGGAGGCTGAGATGATGGAGAAGCCAAAACGTTGTATGTAGAACGATTATCGGCGGGGGCCGCACGTTAGTTCTGGTGAGCCCTGGTGTGGGCCGGGCTATTGAGTGAGTGTGAGTGTGGTAAAAATACTCATTTCTATATCGGCGGGGGCCGCATGGTCATTGGTTGTAACTAAGTTAGCGCCTTTGTGCCCTGGTGTGGGCCGAGGCTGCCTGAGTTACGTTAGCACCTTTGTGCCCTGGTGTGGGCCGAGGCTGCCTAAGTTACGTTAGCACCTTTGTGCCCTGGTGTGGGCCGAGGCTGCTTGGGTGGGTGCCGTAAGGCACAAGGGTTATTACACTTCATTCTTACATTTATGCTGGTGTTGGTGTCTTTTATTTTATTTTCATTGTGCGGGCTAGGCTGACCTGAGGCCCAGTTAGCCGGTCCGTTACACTCCTATATTGGATTTAAACCCTGGTTAAGAACGTAGAATATTGATTGCAGAAGACGACTAGCTTACTGTTATTTTGAGTGTGTTACCATTCTGTGAACCCGAGTCAGTAGTGACCCTGGCGCAGTTCGAACAAAGATTATAGTAACTTATATAATCTTTGGTTCGAATGCGTAATAAATTTGATCCTTCGCATTACAGCATTGCGCCAAAAAGAGTTCGTTCTGGAAACTATTTCCCTCCACTATTTACAAATATCATTCAGACGTCAAAACTTGTTTCAATTTCAACACAAACATTCTATTTTATCGCATAAATGCGTGTTTATTGCCTCAACAAGCGTAAGTTATGAGTTGTGTGCGAAATAGTCTTAGAACTACTTTAACGGCGTATGTCAGGGAGCAGAGGGTTATCCCACAAGCCTCTCCTGTGATCTCTTCATGCATATTCCGGACGAAATCCTTCCATCACCATAGGTGTCAAGTACTTTTAGTGTTTTGTCATGAGATTTTGCATGATTTGTCATGAGATTGATCACTTTGTCATGAGATTCGCGCGGCAATGAAACAAAACCCGTGAAAACGGCAAAATATGTGGGGGGTTTTCTTTATTACACAAGCACATGTATACTGCTAATATAAAATAGTACTGTACATCACTCATTAAGTCATTTGGTTTACCTCCACTGCTCCACATTAGGCTTACTCATTAGTTGTGTGTTCAGGTCTCTATTTACATCCACAGCACTGCTCCCCCTCCCTCACAAGTTCAGTTCTGACAGTTCTTTATTTACATCCACTGCTCCCACTCACTCACAAGTTCAGTTCTGACAGTTCTCTATTTACATCCACTGCTTCTTTTCACTCACATATTCAGTTCTCTATTTACATCCACAGCATTGCTCCCCCTCCCTCACAAGTTCAGTTCTGACAGTTCTTTATTTACATCCACAGCACTGCTCCCCCTCACTCACAAGTTCAGTTCTGACAGTTCTCTATTTACATCCACTGCTTCTTTTCACTCACATATTCAGTTCTCTATTTACATCCACAGCACTGCTCCCCCTCCCTCACAAGTTCAGTTCTGACAGTTCTTTATTTACATCCACTGCTCCCCCTCCCTCACAAGTTCAGTTCTGACAGTTCTTTATTTACATCCACTGCTCCCCCTCACTCACAAGTTCAGTTCTGACAGTTCTTTATTTACATCCACTGCTCCCCCTCCCTCACAAGTTCAGTTCTGACAGTTCTCTATTTACATCCACTGATCCTTCTCACTCACATGTTCAGTTCTCTATTTACATCCACAGCACTGCTCCCCCTCACTCACAAGTTCAGTTCTGACAGTTCTTTGTTTACATCCACTGATCCTTCTCACTGACATGTTCAGTTCTGACAGTTCTTTGTTTACATCCACTGATCCTTCTCACTGACAAGTTCAGTTCTGACAGTTCTTTATTTACATCCACTGATCCTTCTCACTGACATGTTCAGTTCTGACAGTTCTCCATTTACATCCACTGCTTCCCCCTCACTCACAAGTTCAGTTCTGACAGTTCTTTATTTACATCTATTGATCCTTCTCACTCACAAGTTCAGTTCTGACAGTTCTTTATTTACATCCATTGATCCTTCTCACTCACATGTTCAGTTCTGACAGTTCTTTATTTACATCTATTGATCCTTCTCACTCACAAGTTCAGTTCTGACAGTTCTTTATTTACATCCATTGATCCTTCTCACTCACAAGTTCAGTTCTGACAGTTCTTTATTTACATCTATTGATCCTTCTCACTCACAAGTTCAGTTCTGACAGTTCTTTATTTACATCTATTGATCCTTCTCACTCACAAGTTCAGTTCTGACAGTTCTTTATTTACATCCATTGATCCTTCTCACTCACATGTTCAGTTCGCTATTTACATCCACAGCTTTGCTCCCCCTCACTCACAAGTTCAGTTCTGACAGTTCTTTATTTACATCCACTGCTCCCCCTCCCTCACAAGTTCAGTTCTGACAGTTCTCTATTTACATCCACTGATCCTTCTCACTCACATGTTCAGTTCTGACAGTTCTTTATTTACATCCACTGCTCCCCCTCACTCACAAGTTCAGTTCTGACAGTTCTTTATTTACATCCACTGATCCTTCTCACTCACAAGTTCAGTTCTGACAGTTCTCTATATACATCCTCTGCTCCCCCTCACTCACAAGTTCAGTTTTCTATTTACATCCTGCTACAGTACCTCACAGTCACTGATGTTCTTTGTTGTACTCATCAGTACAAGCCTTTGCTCTCTTGTGCATTGAGGAAGTCACCCGGAAATCATGACAACACTCATCAGAGTTCATCTTCACTTGCAAGAAAGCTGCCAGGGTGTCAGGAGCCAGACTGCTTCTGGCATCTCTGTGGATCTTTCTCACCATTGAGAACACTCTCTCACTGTCAGCATTGCTGTGGGGCAGACACAGAAGAGAAAGCAACACTTTGCCAAGCAGAGGGAACCTAACTTCTCCAAAAGGTGTTTTCATTGTGAGGATCTCCTTCCAGACAACATCCATTTTTTTGGCTTTTCCATTCTGACCCAAAAGTACCAGCTCACCCTCACCCAGGAGTTGAAAGTCTTCCCACTCCTCTTTCAGGTCTTCCTGGTCAACATCGTCAGCAAATTTCATTGCCAGTGTCACAATGTCAGTGTATGGCAGCTGCTCTCTCTTGCTGGGGTCCAGGACCTGAAGTTGTTCCAGGATCTCATCTCCAAATGGGAACTTGTTCAACATTTTCTGGACACAGGCTGTGTAGAACTGTCGAACATCATGCAAGAACTTGTGTTCTGTGGCTGGTGGGCTGTCAATTCTGTAGCCAGGCATCGTTTTAATGATTTGTGTTGCCTTGGTCCTCTTACAGGAGAAGGATTGGGCCGCTTTCGAGTCAGGGAACATCTTTTTCATGAGAATGGTGAAATGGTCGGCGGTTGTCGCTGGCAGGTTGTGTTTTGCAAGGAATTGGCAGAAGAGAATCTCTGACTGAGACACGGTCTTTCCTTGGTCCAAGTTGTTAGCCTGCTTCCGGAATGTAACATCGAGATGGATGTGCTGTTTTGCTTTTTTAAAAGCTTCTTTGTGCTTTGAAGATGCGAAGTGGCGAACTGTCAAATCGCCCCGACGCCGATACCTTTTTCGACCGTTTGCATGACTTGCAGTAAACAAAATCAGAGCCTGCATCCGACTTGCTGATCTGCCCCTGAAACTCTTTGTCCGTTTCCCACTCACACTGGTATTTCGAAGAATACCGAGCCCTTTTCGCAGGCGGTTTCGAAGAAGACGCCATAATTGCGCTTTGAATCTCTTTGTTGTAGCACACTACGCATGCGCGAGAAGCGACTTCCGGCCCCTGACTTCCGCAAATCGCGCACTTACCTCGAGGCTTGTACACTTTCACACTGTCCTCAGAAGAACCTTTACAAAAAAATCAGTCCGACTAAAACGCAAAAATACGTGAGGTTTTCGTCTCACGCCGTGAGACTTGAAAATCACTGAAATTGCGTGAGACTCACGCAAAATACGTGAGACTTGACACCTATGCATCACGTGATATGAACTGTGCTAGAGACACTTTCGCCGGCAGGCGAAGTCTCTCAGTCTGCTCGATTGTGCCTACAAAAATCAGCCGGCGGCGCATGCGGCCCAAGGCCGCCACGTGACCGGCTCAGCGCTGCACTCGATTGTTTCTGGCTTAGCAAAATGGCGGTTTGCTTTGCGGTTGACGAGCTGCTGTGCAGCAGTGATGAGACTGATGAGATGTACTGCCTTCTTGCGTCGTGGTACGTTCTTGTGGATAATATATTTTGGACCTGTGTATATGTATGGGTTAGGAAAATGTCAAACGAAAGCCTTAAAATCACAAGATCGGTTCATACATCAGACTTTCCTCGCAACATTTTTTTTTCCAAATCACTCAACGTCTGAATGTGTTTTTGGGGCTACTTGAAGTATTTTGGTTCAAGTGTACTATCCACATCAGTCTGACTGCGACAACAATAATATCCTGTGAATGCGTTGAACAATGCACAAGAGCACTATCTACAAAGATACTCAGATATCTTCACATATTCGTTCATAATTTCTGTTGCAAAAGTAGAAAATTGCCGGATTCTTACTTTGCCACACCGTCGTCCGCCATCTTGGATCTCTGTGAGCCGAGTGAGCCGAGCAAAATGTCTCGGCGCATTCGGCAGTGCCCCGGCTATGCCCCGGCGCGTAAGCCGGTTCGAATCGAGCGGAATAATCGCCCGGCGGCGCACGCCGGCTCATCAGCCGTTCACAATCGAGCAGACCCTCTATGAATGGTGTGTTACAGCACCAGCATGGACTGAGGAGCAGATGAAAACTGAGGCAGGATGAGCAATACCTTTTCTTACACACACACACACACACACACACACACACACACACACACACACACACACACACACTTTGGCTGCTGCTGCTGCTACTGCTGCTACAACTGCTGCTGCTGCTGCTGCTGCAGCTATAATTGCTGCTGCTGCCGCCGCCATCCCCATGTGGTTTGGGGTCAAGCATTGATCCACCTCATGTCTCAAAGCGTTTCGTGAGAGACGTATAACTACCGACATTGTGGCTTGACTTGTTCTTATTCTGTCATGGTCGGTGACCAGTTAGGATGAATGATGGGATGGATAGACGAGACGGTGTCGGTAGCACGTGTAAATTGACGTAGCCATTGATGCGAGAGCAAGGGAGGTAACTCGAGGTGTAATTTGTCCCGATGGAGTTGCTTCCCTTGATAGATAAAGTTCATGATCGAGAGATCAAAACATCACATAATAATTATTCTGCACATTTTAATTGAGGTTTTCATTATAAATGGCTTTAAATGGCCTATAGGGCTGATAGGTCATCAGGTGCTGCTGCCATTAAATGGTTTGTGTTGTATATTTGGTGCTCAAGATGTGAACTAAGATTGTTTCACACCAACATTTTTGTTACAGATGACACTTTGAAGTTTATTATGCTTTGTTTATTATTGGTTTATGGTTAATGTGCAATATAGTCGTCTACCACTCAATTTTGTGTGGGTAGGTTTGATGATGATGATGATAATGACAATGATAACAATATTACTAAAGCTCCTGCTATTTAATTGAAGATGCACGCATATATATTCCCTTTTTGTTTCACATAATTAATGTATGACTGTTATTTATTGCAATGATTCACAGGTACCATTGACTTTCAAACTTTCATGGGAATAATTTTGGGTGAGGCAACATGGGCTGCAGTTGACTTCCTGGGATTGGTGCCATATGATTGAGGGCGTTACCGCAAGAGGCAGATGATGGCCACCAAGGTAACACCAAGAACAGTAACCATGTCTGTCCAGCATTAAATTTCAGTACATCTTCAAAATAGAAAAAAATTTAAGATTAAATTTTTTTAATGATACATAGCAGACAGTAATTTGTTCTTTGTTTTTCTTAATTCTGTGATGAAAAATAATCTTGAAACTTTGTCCAATTTTATGTTTTGTTGATTATAGTGAATAGAAAAATGTTAATAGATGTGACTCATCAAAAGATACTCCATTTTTTTTAAAATTGGAAATGATACATGGCAGACAGTAATTTGTTCCTTGTGTTTCTGAATTGTGATGAAAAATAATCTTGAATCTTTGTCCAATTTTATGTTTTATTGATTATAGTGAATAGAAAACTTTTAATAGATGCGACTCATCAAAAGATAATCCAGTTTTGTGTGGGGTTGCGCAAAGCATGCTCATATATGGGAAAGAAAGGATGAGAAAAGGGGGGAAAACTGCTCTCGATGTTTTATAAATGTTGCAGCTTAAATTTGTTGCTGAACATATTTTTGGATGGAGACACCCTTGATTTTAAATGGGCTATCCTTGGGGATCTGTATTCCTGTGTGGCAGATGGCAGCCAGCTCACAGGCCATGAGCACCCGGAACCTCTCGTCCGACCTCAAAAGCAGCACACATCCACACCCAGCAGTGAGGAAGACTGGTCAACGTCCCGATGCAGTCATCCACTCTGCCAGTGGGAAAAGAGTTGTTCTTATTGAGCTGACAGTGCCCATGGAGGAGAAGATGGAAGAGTGGCACCAGATAAAGACTTCCAAGTACGAACCATTGGCCAAAGAACTTCATGCCATCGGCTACAAAGTCATCATCTTGGCCGTGGAGGTGGCAGCGAGAGGCTTCGTGAGTGCTTCAGCCTACAACGCCTGCAAACGCCTAGGTATGGCATCAAGACCAACCTCCAACTCCCTCAGACTGATGGCGGAAGCAGCTGGACGGGCGTCCTGCTGGATTTGGATGCAGAGGAATTGTGACAACCAAGATGCTGCACCCGGGACAACAGTCTAGGTAGTCCAAGCCAAGCCTCACATCCCATCACACACACACATAATGCCCTCCACCATTGCTCACAAAACTTGGGCTTAGATCTCAACAAATAAAGCATCATCAACCAACAGGTGGGCACCTGGAGTTATGACCAGGTGTGGCCCCCCCCCCCCCCCCCCCCCCCACCCGAGAGTGTAAAGAAGTTAAAGGGCCAAAACACTTGTTGACGGGGATTCTTCCTCTGAAGACCGTCCTGATGCTGTGTTGGTATAGCTCCACCCAGGAGTTTTTTACTTCCAGTCAGCAAGGCTGGGTATGGCTTGGTATATTGGTCTCTGGCTGTCTACCATGGGCTGTGCACTCACTGATCTGGCTTTGCTTTCTTGTGTGTCTGTTATCTTACACTATATAGCTTATCATTTATGTGCATCTATGTTCATGTGTACGTGTTGTGTGTGTGTAAATTCATGCATGCAATGCACCCTTGTTGATCTGATGTGTACTGCAATTTAGGCCATAAGAAGTTATGGTAAGAGGTTACGGTTCAGTTTGGATTTTGTTTCACTACTTGCCTTTTCCCTGCCTTGCCTGGATATTTTCCCGGGACTTGAACTGTCAGTTTCACTATGTCCCAGAAAATGTTTGGACTTCTTGAGAAGCACTGTCAGGATAGGGAGATAACTACAAATGACTCAGTCTCAACTCTAGTCAGTGCTCTGGAAAATAAAAACACTCTTATATGTCAAATACTAGTACAGTGAAACATGAGAAAATTCCCTGGCATATGGCATGCAATGCGTTAGGCAGGGAAGGGGTTAATCAGGAGGTTTAACTTATTTTCTGTTTCTCCTATGCTTTGCACATTTGTTTCTGCTTTCAAAATTATTGTGTGAATTAAACAGTTGTATTGCTGAAGAATTGTCAGTGTGTGTGTGTATACAAAAGAAACAGTACCAGTGTACAAGTTTTCAATAAACTTTTATTGACAGTCAAATGCTATAATGTGAAGTATGAAACATGTAAAGAATGGCAGAATCAAGTTCTTGCAGTGGAAGTGTCTATTGAGGATTTTTCAGTGCATCTGATGTGATGTTTTAATTCTATATTCTAATTCAGAAGTTTAATTATGCAATGGCTGTAATTTACTAAGTTGAATTGATTACAAACTATCTGAAGAATACAAATATAATAGACCCGAATGAATCACGACAAACAAAAATAAAACTTGTGCATGAGGCTCAGCACACCATTACTCTCTCCCCCTTAGAGCTTTCGAAATGAAATAGAAGAATTGAACTAAATGCATCAATGATGGGTCATAGGGAATAAAGAAGTGGAAAAACATGTAGGATGGTACAATCTCTCTCTCTCTCTCTCTGTCTCTCTCTCTGTCTGTCTCTGTCTCTCTCTCTGTCTGTCTGTCTCTCTCTCTCTCTGTCTCTCTCTCTCTGTCTGTCTGTCTGTCTCTCTCTCTCTCTCTCTCTCTCTCTCTCTCTCTCTCTCTCTCTCTCTCTCGCCCTCCCTCCTTCCGGGCACAGTGACATGCGTATATCCTGCAAGCTGTCTGTCGGGGCTGGAATCCCTGCCTCTCCCTGGGCTGGCTCTGCTGTCATTCTTTCTCCACTTTTGTTGCTGTTAGCTGTCCACTCCAGGAATGTTGGGGGTGACTGGCGATTCGGAGCGTGGGAATTTCGGAAGCAAGCTCTTCCGGCTTTAGTTTGACACGTGCTTGTATATCCTGTATAGAGAGACTAGATATGCTGGGATAGGGGCAGACCGGACGGGGGAGTCGGGCAGACCAGACGTGTGAGTCTGGCAGACTCCATCGGTCTCCAAGCTTTTGCACGCTGAATAAACACATGGATGGAAGGAACCGAGTTTGTCCTGCTAATGGAGTAGAGAGGAGCTGAGCCTCTCTATAGCTCCAGCCTGCGCCATGCCACGCGACAATTCACAGCACTCGGCCTGTCAGGACTTAGCCCCATACTCCATCGGGATGAGCTCCACCACCCTATTACAAACAAAACAAATAAAAACGTTGAAGAGTTGCTTCAACTTGATACTGGTCAAGCTCGGGGAAAAGTGCAACACACTTTAGATGGAAGATCAAATACCAACAGTTCAAGTTCTCCCTATCAAGGAAGTGCATGGGCAATGTCAAGTCTCTTTTCAGCACCTGACCTCCCGTTTCTGTTGGCACTGTCATGACGCGCATCTTCATCCTTTTCTGCACAAAGGTCAACATCATCATTGTGTTCTCCACTGTTGCGGATGATAAAGTTGTGTAGAACACATGCTGTGGCGATCAAGGCGGGTACATCATGGATGTTGGTCATGCCCAGTCCTTTCAGTCTACGGAATTTCCCCTTCAAGAGACCAATTGCTCGCTCAACAGCACAGTGTGTTGCTGCGTGTGCTTTGTTGAACTTGACTTTAAGAGGGCTCAAATGTGCATTGTTCTTGAAAGGAACCAACAAATATTCACGAAGAGGGTAGGCTGAGTCACCCAAGAGGTGGAACTGAGCAGGCAGACGCCCATTCTTTGATTCAAGCCGAGCATGAAGTGAGGAGTCTTGAAAATCTCTGCTGTCATTCACTGATCCAATGTTTCCCGTTTCCACATCAAGGAAGAGCAGTTCCTTTGTGCACACCACCTGAGGGAAGAAATCAAGTCCATGGGAAAACATCAGACAGCCTCACATACACATCCTTGTGTAAATTGTGACAGCAATGGACAAGCAGTATTATCATCCAACTCATACGTGGGTGTTATATGATACTACATGTGAACATAATGATAAATCAATAAGAATAAATCTCAGTCTGTTGATCTGGGCCCGTATTCACAACGGCGATTTATCGGCGATTTATTTTAACTCCGATTTATCTCTAAACTCAGACAATTCAAACTGCCTGTTCCGCTCTCCCTTGGCTGGAAACCAGCATATAGAGCAAAGCGCAACCTAGGATCCTCTGACGAGCGTACCTTATCTAACCGATCAAGATAACGCGGGGCTAGGGGATAAATCGAGTGTTAAAAAGATAAATCGCCGTTGTGAATACGGGCCCTGACCAATAAAGGTTGTGGTCAATATCTCTTAATAAGTACTCCTTTCCACATTGGTAGTGTTAGGAGGCTAAATGGAATAGGATTTGTCATACAAACACAAATCTACGGACATTCATCACAACAAAAATGACTGGAATGGCGAACACATTTCAGAATGTGAGTCTCAGTTGCATCTTAAACTTTTATTTGCCAGCAGAATGCACTAACGTAATTCCAAACATCCTTGACATTCTTTTCGCAGTCCTTGATTACAGAACACAGCATCACTCACAATTGGGAACTTGAGCTGTTTGGTTCTTAACTGAAAACCAAAGAGAATGGAAATGTTCATTATGTGTGATTATAAATGACTGTAAATGTGCACAATCAATGCCTACAAAAGCAACACATACCTGAAGATGGACCACCCGAGATTCTTTCCTGCATGTATTCGATGGTCGTTTGTCATCCGCTGGTCCCTTGAGAGGTATGTACGTCTCGTCCACGGCACCGACCACTCCAGGAAGTCCAGCTGCTGCTTCATATTGGTCAGCCAGTTCTTGCAGTTCCCGACTGCTCTGGGGCCAATTGATGACATCAGCTGTGAAAATTTTAAAAATACTTTTTTTTCTCTGTGTGCATGTGTGTGTGTGTGTGTGTGTGTGTGTGTGTGTGTGTGTGTGTGTGTGTGTGTATTTGCTATTGTGTAAATGAATATACAGAGGGGACGAGGGGAAAGGGATTATAAATTAGTAAGATAAGTTAAATCATGGTAGACTACATCATGCATCAAAAGGGATAGAGAACTTGCATCTACACTGTCTTTTCAGATTTACTTTCATCACATTAATTTAAAGCCACACATGCATTGACTAAGCTGAGACTGTTTGAATTATTGTTATCCCCAGTAATTTGAACATGGAATCTCTTGAAGGAATATGAAGAATGATCCAGGGAATTTTTTTGCAAACCCACAGAATGATTTCTGTTCTTGTATAGGATATTTCACCTTCAATGTTACCTCGCAAAGATAGCATCACTTCGCAGACTTTCTTTACGACATTGTGCAGGTGGCCCCGATTCATCCCAAATCTATCGGCCACACTTTGGTAAGCCTCTTGCGTGGCCAGTAACCACAGTGTAGCAAGAAGTTTCTTTTCCACGGTCATGCATCTCTGTTTGGGAAGATGTGGCCCCACCCACTTGCATAATTTCTGAAAAATACAAAAGTATTATGCTATTGGTGCACCAGAATGTAAAAACAAAGGGCTACAAAACTTTGTGATGATGAGTTTACACAAAGGCCTTTGCTTGTCTAATGAACAAAACAATGACAATCCACATTATCTCTCTCTCCATAATGGTTTTGGTGTCTTCAATTTATACACTTACCAGGTTCCTATCCTTATACACACACACACACACACACACACACACACACACACACACACACACACACCTTCTAAACATCATATTTGTACAGAATGCTTTAGGCACTGGTCTTTGACTGTCCCTGTTTAAAAGGATATAAGCAGAACCTGAAGAGTGTCCTGATGGTGAAGAAGGTATGTGTGGGAACCTTTTACCCCTCTCCTCTTTCTATCATGTATCCTGTGTTGCAGATGCCCATGTTGTATATGTTGTAAGACCAGCCTACTATGTAGCTTATCAGTCCGGGAGGGTCACAGAGAGGCCTTTCCCATCGTCTGTGTACTGCACTTGACATGTGACCGTGGTCAGTTCCCTCTTGTTGTCCTGGCTGGCTAAGTCCAAATTGTTAACTTAAATACAAGAAACAAATGTGATGTTTTCTCTCAATTAAGACATCTGATTCCAATGGTGCAATATTCATTCGATCTACTATGTTGTGTCTGTTGAGGCAACACTTAGTGAGAATAATTTCGGTTAAGTATAAGGCAGCAATAAGCCTTTTTCGATCATTAGGAAAACACAAACTCAGGGACAGGCTGATTACGCGATGATGCCGATCCTCCTGGCTCCCCTGGCTACCATCCCAGCCCGCAGCTCCTGTACCAATAAAGTTGTGGAAAGCAGTGACGATTTGTCTCATACCTGCGCCCTCCTACCATCAAGCCTATTATTCCACACCATCACAATGGTAAGATTAATTTTTAAAAAGTATAGTACTTCCCTTGATGGACACGGCAACTTCTGTATACTATAGGTTCCTGGGGATTGTAAAAAATGTTAAATAGAAATTGGAATTAACTCTTACCTTGCGTGTGCTCTATTCTGCTACAATCATTGCCCTGCAGGAATTTGGATGAAAACTTTCTAAAAACTCAAAAGTCACAACAGTGTGTGTTTTAATTGCAAACATTTCAACTATACGCGTTCAAGTTCGATCAGTTTCAGTTTTCTTTAATTACTCCCTGACATTAGAAGAAAACCAATGCTGAATGGACGCACTATGGTGGTTTGCTCAGCACACACTCTCAATGTTTACGTTAAAAACACTTACCTCAAATGCATCTCGGTACATTCTGAAGTGTGTCTTGAATTGATCCGGAGTGTATCGCGACAAAACACGTTCAGTAAATTCGTCCACGCGTGCGTCCGGATTGCTTTCCTCTTTTCGACACATTTCTAGTGCCACTCTGGATGTCATCACATGGTGATCTATCAGATCAAAAAGTATTTCACTATCATCATCAAGTAGTTCATCGAGTACAACATTCCTTACTAGCTCAGCAGCTAGCATGGTGTTGTTGAAGGCAGCCATGATGGGCGCGTTTGTTACGCGTAGTATCTCGAGAGAATCTCGAGGGCTAGGCGTTGGGCGCGTTTGGGCGCGTTTGTTGGCCCAAAATCTCGAGAGAATCGCGAGGGCTAGGCGTTTCTAAGTTCCTCGCTTATAAGGACGCGCTCGCCGTGAAGGCGGGAGGCCGAGTGCGCGTTTGTTTGGCCCAAAAGTTCGAGAGAATTGCGAGGGCTAGGCGTTTCCTACGTTTCTCGCTCATAAGGACGCACTCGCCGTGAAGGCGGGCGGCCGAGGGAGGTCCGGAGCTCCCTCGATCTTTCCCGCTGCAGTGACCCGCTGGATGAGCCAAAATGGCGGAGACAGTGCGATTTGGGCTGGTGTTCGGAGAGAACAGTGCCTGTAATGTGCTTCTCAGGGTTCGAGAATGAAAAAGTGTACGTACACGGAAGTATTTGCTGTTCGAGTTTTCATCTGTATATATAGAGGGAGTAGGTGTATTGGGTACTTTTGGACATACACTGCCGAAAATTGTTTTATCGCTTGCAATATACGTGCGCTCTATGAATTATGTCCCTTGAATTGATCGAAATGAATCGAGGCCTAACATTTTGGACAAAATTGTCTACAATTGGACCCGGGTTGCTTTTATTCGTTGAAAATGTTCCCGTGCCATTCGATATGACACCATGGTGTGTTCTGTAAAGTGAAAAACTGATGTGATATCTGAATCGTCAGATATTTTCGTCTACTGGCAACTTCTTTGCCGACTCTGGCGCCAGGACGCAGCCATGTTCTTCCGCCTTGCGGGCCGTTTTTCTAGCTATAGGAGCGTCTCACTCGCCCTTGACTAGCCATTCAGGGAGAATCTCGAGATTTGTGGCCCAACAAACGCGCCCGTTGCCTACGTTTCTTGCTCACAAGGAGGAACTCGCCGTGAAGGAGGGAGGCCGAGGAAGCTTAACGGTACCTATTAAATACGGAATCTAGCGAAATCTTACGGAATCTTACGAAATCTCACGGAATCTTACGGAATCTCACGAAATCTTACGGAATCTCACGGAATCTCGCGGAATCTTACGGAATCCTATGGAATCCTGTGACGGGTACCTATTAAATACGGACTGAGCTTAGTGAGGCTGAAATGGTCGTTGTCCCCAATATTTCGGGAGAGAGTACTCCGAGTACTCTGTCCGAGTGACAGAGTACTCGGTGTTTGAAATCTCGTCCTTAATTACAGTCACGTGACTGTAACCTGCGTGTCCTTTATGCGTCCTTTACGGACCATGCATGCCTCCCTGTAGGCCGGCACTGTATTCAAATAGTTCAACAAATCTTGTCCCATTCGAACGTCGACCGCCATATTGAAAGTTTTAGAAACTGCCGGTTGCTATGTATAAATACACAAACAGACTATTGACGATAAACACCCGAAACCACCCCATCGCAAACCCCACCACTAGAAGTACCAGAGGTCTTCACGCAGCTGCCTACCAGATACCGTCATGCCGAACAGCCTACCGCCAGAAGTCCTTCTTCCCACGCACCATCGTGGACTGGAACTCGCTCCCAGCCGAGGTCGCTCTCAGCCCCTCCCTGGAGGCCTTTAAAACCCATATTTAGTACCTTTCCCCTACACCCCCCCCCCCCCCCCCCCCCCCCGTTTATCCCGACCATATTTTCCGCTGGTCACCTGGCAAACTTTCCCTTCCAAATCCTGAAAATTGCTTCACTTCGCAACCTCTCTCCGTGTCTGCAGAATCTTCACTTTGCTGAAGGTGGCAGTCTAAAGAAAGAAGAAGAAGAAGAAGTTGGCATGCAGTCTCGTTCTCGTTCAAATGCCGAGATTTCAAACACCGAGTACTCTGTCCACTCGGACAGAGTACTCGGAGTACTCTGTCCGAGTGGACAGAGTACTCGGAGTACTCTGTCCGAGTGGACAGAGTACTCGGAGTACTCTGTCCCGAAATGTTGGGGACAACGACCATTTCAGCCTTAGTGAGGTGATGTCAACATTGAGAGGGTTACAGTCGGACTAAGCTGATGTCAACTTGAGAGTGATACGGGCACCTACTTCACTTTCTTTCAACACTTGGTGGGATGTTTGTTGGGGTCTCCTCAATGTCCAGTGTTTGGAAGTGATGAAGAAAAGGCACTGAAAAATGCCATTCACATGGCCTTTCCTCAAGCAACTGTGTTGTCATGCACCAGGCATATCCGGCAAAACTGTGAGGCCATGTTAGGTGACAAAGCAGGAATGCCCAGAAAAGAAAGGAAGACATTCCTGGAAAGTCTGTTTGGCAAGAACGGCAAATAAGCATCTGCCAAAGATCATCCTGATATCCATGACCTGATAACACATCTCATTGAAGAAACAGACAACACCACACTTAAACGGCATCTGCACAGGATTTCTCCTTTGCTAGAGGAAAATGTCAGAGCTCTGCAACACAAAAGGTTGTTGTATACAAAACCGCTGTGGACCAACAACAACGCAGAATCCACGAATCATGTGCTGAAGCAAGCTGTTGACTGGAAAACGCAGAAACTTGCGAACCTCGTGCAAAAGCTACTTGAAGTTGTCGCAGCACAATACATTGAGACAAAAAGGGCGTTCTTTGGGGTTGGGGAGTTCTTTCTCATTAACGAGTTGGAAAGATTCTCTGTGCCCAGGGATGTCTGGATGCATTCTGTAAACCAGAGTCAGTAGATAGACTCTGGCACAGTTCGCAATGAATGCGTAATAGGCTTGACCCTTCGCATTACAGCCTTGCGCCAAAAATAGTTCGTTCGGATACTATTTTTCTCTCCACTTTTTACAGAAATCATTCAGATGTCAAAACTTGTTTCCATTTCAACACAAACATTTTATTGTATCGAATAAACGCTTGTTTGTTGTCTCAACAAGAGTAAGTTAAGAGTTTTGTGCGAAATAGTCTTAGAACTACTTTAACGGCGTATGTCAGGGAGCACATCGGCTATCCCACAAGCCTCTCGTGTGACCTCCGCTTGCATAAATTGGCTGCAAACCTTCCATCACGTGATGTGAACTGTGCTAGAGATACTTTTGCCGGTAGGCGAAATCTCTAGTTTACTAGAATGGTCTGGATGGGCAGCACCTCAACAATAAAAGAGCGACACATGAGAAGGTTCTTGGTGCAAACGGTGGAAATGAATGTAGTCCGCAGCACAGATGGGCTTAAAAGTGTGCGCCCACCAAAACACAAAGGGAAGAAGCCTGGGCAAGTGAAAAGAAAGAGAATGGCCAAGACTCATTCTCAACCTAGAGCAAAACGCCTCAAATGCGTTAAGCAAGAGCAAGAGCACAGCTCGGACTCTTAAGATTCTCTTCTCAATGAAGATCATGACAACTGTCATTTGTGCTGTACTTCTCAATTTTCATGCTTTAAACTGAATATATTTGCGATTTTTTGTTAATGTCGGTGTATCTGTTTTGTATGTCTGTCAAATGTTGAATCATTCCAGACAAAATGTAAGTGAGGTAAAACGTGTGCATCGATCTTTCTCGTCCATACGCCACATACAGTCATGATAAAACATGAAATAAAGCTATCCTTCAATGTTCCACTGAAGCCCCAAAACAATTAACTTGTCACACACGTACTCACACACCCGCACACACACAGAGTGACATGAGGTCACATAACATGTCATACCAGATTCAAGAGGTGGTTTATTCCTTTCAAGTTGTCTTCTTATTACCGTCTATATATTAGAGATTAAGTTGGTTTCATTTGCCAGTTTATTTCTGATAATTTATTTCGTAAGATTCCGTATTTAATAGGTACCCGTCACAGGATTCCGTAGGATTCCGTGAGATTCCGTAAGATTCCGTGAGATTCCGTAAGATTTCGTGAGATTCCGTAAGATTTCGTGAGATTTCGTAAGATTCCGTAAGATTCCGCTAGATTCCGTATTTAATAGGTACCCGAAGCTTAATTCGGAGCTCTGGAGCATTCTGTGAACCCGAGTCAGTATAGTGGACTAGAATGGCTCCGGAGCTGCGTCCCGCTGCAGCCCTGCGTTCAAGACAACCTACCGGTAGCCGAGCCCCCAATGTGCACTCTTGAACGACTCGTTATGACCGAACGGTAGTCAAGATGGCTTCCGCGATGCCTTCTCATCGTCGCGGATTGCGCTTCTCAACCAAATGTGTAAACCAGCAGCTGCAGACTGCTCGTTCATTGTGGAAGCTGATGAAATACGTTAAGCTGTAGCTGTGCATGAAGGCTCGGCATCGTTCGAATCGAAATTTATGTCAAAACGACAGTGCTGACTTGGTGTAAGCAAGAATATTTCTATGCTCACTTCAAGCAAAGATTATAGGTTACCTATAATCTTTGCTTCAAGGGAGGTTACACAACAAACTAAGGGCTAATGTAAGATATAACCGTTGCTTCCCTTGAAATTGGTTTGCCATCTGTCGGGAAATGTTTGCTCACATCTTGCCCGGTAATTATTTCAGAGCAGTAATTCTTTTTCTTAAAGAACAATATCAGCCTAACTTCTTGTAACATCTCGCATAGGCTGGGAAATAATCACACTCTATAAATTATGTCCCTTGAATTGATCGAGATGAATCGAGGCACATTTTCGACAAAATTGTCTACAATTGAACCCGGGTTGCCTTTTTTGTTGTTGAAAAAGTTCCCATGCCATTCGATATGACACCATGGTATGTTCTATCAAGTGGAAAAACTGCTGTGATATCTGTATCGTCAGTTAATTCGTCTATCGGCAACTTCCTCACTGACTCTCGCGCCAGGACGCAGCCATGTTCTGTCGGATTTCTGCCTTGCCAATTGATGATTGGCCGTTTTTTAGCCGTAGGTGCGTCTCGCTCTCCCTCAACTATCCATCGAGCAGAATCATTTGCATAACAAACGCGCCCCTGGACTCGGTCTTCCGCCTAGCCACTTGAGGATAGAAACGTTTTTTAGCAGTAGGTGATTCTCACTCGCCCTCAACCAGCTATCGAGGCGACCATTTGCCTAACAAACGCGCCCTAGGCGCAACGCAATCGAACGCTACATAAGGCCAAAGATTATAGGTTACAACCTATAATCTTTGATAAGGCTTGTTCAGGAGAACGAAGCGCTGCATGAGCGCTTCATGTTGGCAAATGAGCGCTCTTTGCCTCTCGTGAACGCCTACAGATTTAGTGCAGCGCTTCACTTGTTAAAGAAAGGTAAATCTTCTGCGCCGCATGTTGTGTTGCTAGGCGCTAAGAAAGTGTTTTCTTTGCCACAGATATCGTTTATGCACGTTTAAATGTATTCTGTATGAATAAATTCCACTACTGTGTCATCCTTACCTGCCATTACTCGTGCATACAGAGCCCTTGGGGCAAATAAAGCCCGTTCCAGTCCCAAAACTATGTTTCTAAGAGTTATTTTACGCATCGACGGCCAGTGCGGGATCGAAAACGCCATTTTGAAAATTGTGTGAATCACCTCGGATGCGTGCTTTTCTGTGATGTACAGCGCTGAGTGAAGCACGCCCCAAAATTGCTGTTCAGGAGTGAAACACGTGCAGCGCTTTGCAGCGCTGCGCCTCCTGAACAAGCTTATAGCCCACCTCGGAGGGGTTACGTGTGTAGATCCAAAATGGCTGCTTTTGGGGAATGGAAGGAAGTACCATAAAAATGCGCACAGTGGCACACATTTCGACCTGTGCGAGAAGTTATAATAAGTTAGGCTGATGTTGTTCTTTCCTTTTTTGAAGGAATAGCTGCTCTGAAATAATTTTCTGGCAAGAAGTAAGCAAACATTTCCACGAAAGACATCTAAGTGTCAAGAAATTCTTGTTTACGCTGTAAATCAGCACCGTCGTTTTAACGTTATTTTTCATTCGAGCGGTGAGCTTTGATGTACAGCTGCAGCATAATACATGTATATCTTATCAACTTCCTCAAGGAACGACCAGGCTGCAGCTGCTGGTTCGCTCGGTTGGTTGAGAAGCGCGCTCTCGCGACGATGAGAATGCATCGCGGAAGCCGTCTTGGTAAGCGCTCGGTCGTTCAAGAGTAAAAATTTTGGCTCGCCGAGCGCTCCATCGAGCGCTAGGTCTCTTGAACGACCTGCTCAGCCTTCGTAGGCTATGGAGGGCCATTGATCACGAAAAATCATAAGAATTGGTTAATATATGAGCAAATCAAGTCACGACTTCCCGAGTTATTCACCTTTTACGGATCGCGAAGGGAGACACGGTGGGTCTATTCTTACCCCCAACCCCCAGCTGGATGCGCTACGGAGGAGTTTGCAGGAAGGACCTCAAGGTTGTCGCGCACGTTGAGACAGAAACATGTATTTCAGCATGTACCCAAGATGCATGTTTCCACAGGTGCGAACAGTTGTGTGATGGAAAACGTTGTCCACTGTATATAGAATCTTAAGTGGTTCATGATTGTGAACATGCTCAACATGTGTGGTGTTTCACTGAAACATTTCGCCAGTCTGCCTATGGGAATGCTCTGTACTTCTGCAACCTGGTAGATGCAATGTGGATTTCGCAATTATTGCCGAAATATGCGAGTATCCATACATGTATCAGGTGATGGATGGTGCAGACTGAATTGTCTCACCGAGGCAAGTTACACTGTGTGGAAACACTGTTAATACTGTATCAGTGAAACAAACATGTCTCTGCATCATGGCAACAGAAGTGCCCGGGCATCACCACAGATAGCCTAGCTGCATTCTAGCTGATGACCACAGCAGCGGGAAGTGTTGTCAAAAAGAGCATCAAGGGAGAGAGAGAGAGAGAGAGAGAGAGAGAGAGAGAGAGAGAGAGAGAGAGAGAGAGAGAGAGAGACAGACAGACAGACAGACAGACAGACAGACAGACAGACAGACAGACACATAGTAGAGAGAGAGACAGACACAGACATACAGAGCAAGACAATCAGAGAGAGAGAGACAGAGAGACAGAGACAAACAGACACATAGTAGAGAGAGAGACAGACAGGCAGACAGACATACAGAGCGAGACAGAGTGAGAGAAAGAGAGAGATGCTCATCAGGCTATGCAAACAATATTTATTCACTTGTGCTGAAGACTTGAAGTAACTGCATGCATTGTATGGGATAAAAGTATTCTACATAGTAACATAAGGAACTATAAATAAGATTTGTCTATGAAAAAGAGCAACAACAACAACAAATGCCATTAGTCAATACTGATAATGATTATTTAATCCATGCAAGTTCCATTAAAATCACACCAGCAAGATGTCCAGTCATAACTTTGAATTTACTTGAGAAATCCAGAAAATTCTTTCATTAAATGCATTTGAGCAAAGGTGACGTCAGAGGATGTCAGCATCTTCATACGAGGTATTTCACATCTATAACATGCACATGCACACACACGCATGTGCACACACAGACACACATACGAGGGAGATTGACTAGAGGCAAGTACATGTACTCATAAGAGTACAAGAAACAAGTTTCATTCAAACAATTTCACCCAACACCGCAGATGATGATGTTACTCGTCATGATGCACTGACTTACCAAGACAGCCCATGAGACCCAAGAACCCAAACGTTTAAGCTGGGTTTTTCTTCTCAAGTACAGAGTATTTCTGTCAAAAATAGTGTTGCCATCTCTCTCTCCCATTCACACACACATGGGTGCTAAACATAAGCGTTTGTAAGCACATACTTTCAGACCTCAGCCGGCACTTACATTATAACTTAGCATGCAACCTTGTACACATGTGCACATTCACTCACTCACACATCATGAGAGCACAAGCTTAAATGTTGGGGGTGGGGGGGGTGGGGGGTGGAGAGGCCAAATACCTCCCGTAATGCATAAGTTGAGCAAGATGAAAGGTAGCAGCAGTTACCTCCCCTTACTTATCATGTCCAAGCCTTCATGGCAAGTAACACAGCCGTGCACACCATCGCAAACCAAGTCCAACTGTTCAGTATCATACTTCGAACAGCATGCACCCAGAGACAGCAAGTTTTTCATCTGGTCATGCAAATATTCATAAATATCTATATACATATTTGTTTCATGCATTCAAAAGGAAGCCGCAATAGCTCATATGGCAGATGTTGACCAATATTTTCAAAATGGTTGAATTTGCTCATTTGCTTTGAGCTGGGCCGATGGCCAATACAAAAAAATTATGTTGCTATTAATTATTTTGTCATGAATACAAAAAGTTTTAGCAGATGTCTTCTAGAATCATGGAATAACCTAAACTCTGTAATTCTGCCTCCCATAGAAACAAAACAGAGAGAGACAGAGAGAGAGAGAGAGAGAGAGAGAGAGAGAGAGAGAGAGAGAGAGAGAGAGAGAGAGAGAGAGAGAGAGAGAGAGAGAGAGAGAGAGAGACAGACAGAGAGAGACAGACAGACAGAGAGAGAGAGAGAGAGAGAGAGAGAGAGAGAGAGAGAGAGAGAGAGAGAGAGAGACAGAGAGAGAGAGAGAGAGAGAGAGAGAGAGAGAGAGAGAGAGAGAGAGAGAGAGCTCTGCATTTCTCCTTCATTTTCTATACAAACAACCATCATTTTGATGAACAACTGTCCATACCAGTTTTGATTTTTTTTTTCATTCCCCCAGGCCATACATTAAAAGCACCAAATGCTCTTGAATGTTTTGACAGGGGTGGTTAAAAAAAGAAAAAGATCACACAGCATTACTTTGACTCTCTAAGCTCCATTTCCACCATGAAGAGTACTGTCTCGAAAGATTCTGTGATAATCTTGTCATGAGAGAGCTGCCACTACCAAAATGTTGTGACCGTACACTGTAAAGAAAACATTGGTTTCTCCTGAGCATTTCCACAGATTGCACATTCCCTCAAACAAGATCAGAACAGTGTGAATGACAAAAATCCATCAGTGTGCAGAGAGAGAGAGAGAGAGAGAGAGAGAGAGAGAGAGAGAGAGAGAGAGAGAGAGAGAGAGAGTCACTTTAATGTTTGATGCCAAGGACAAACAGAAGATGAACAGACACAAGTTTGCAAGTGCAGTCATCAAGCATGCCGCATCACAAGCTACACCACAGCACAGGGATGCAGACTGCACATGACTGGGCAGGGCTCGCTGGATACCTCAGCATACACCTCAGCATACACCTCAGCATACACCTCAGCATACACCTCAGCATACACCACAGCATACACCTCAGCATACACCTCAGCATACACCTCAGCATACACCTCAGCATACACCACAGCATACACCTCAGCATACACCTCAGCATACACCTCAGCATACACCTCAGCATACACCACAACACCCAGCTGAGCTAACAAGTCTGCCCACACATCCTTAGTTCAATAGTTCAATATACAGAGCTGAAACCCTGCGATGCGACAGACAAGGAAAATGTAGGACCACAGGCGGGGACTGAACCCGCGACCTTTCGGTTAGCGCACGAAATGCTCTACCAGCTGAGCTACCATGGTCCATGTTGTCTTCTTCTGTCTACACCACCCTGTATCCACGGCTGCTGACAATTTATTCAAAGCAAAGCGGTCACTTTGAATCATTATTTTGCAGATACCTGCATATTTCTCTTCCAGTTGAAAAACACCCTGGATGCCACTGCCAGACACACCACAATCGTGATGCTCATGTCAGGGCACGGTGGGTGAGGCTCATAAAGCTTCCTAGATACAAGTTTTATACACGTAAGATTTCCATCTTCGGCCAACAACAAAAGTTGTGGTTACAGTAACCTGACCAACCCTGTTATTTCCACAGAATCTAAACTTTTTTTTGCAATAGTGAAACAAAAAATATTGATGGTACACAACAAATTGCATGCTGTCCCATCTTCCCTGCCCTGAGAGCAACTGGAAAATCCACTATTTAAGGTTTTTTTAAAGGGTTTTTCAATGAAAGAAAATTTTTCAATAATGTTCAATCTGGCCCCTTAGAAGAAAAAAAAGTTCAGTTCACTCTGACCTACCATAATAATAATAATAATAATAATAATAATAATACAGACTATTTGTACACACATACCTTCCCTAATAGGCAAGCTCATGGCGTTTACAATGAAAAAAGTCCACACTCATACAAAGCATTCCAACACTTGCACACTGTACAGTTGAAATAAAAGAAAAATTAAATACAATACAATTAATTAAATAGCAGGCAATAAACAAAACATGAAACATAAAAGAGGCGCCTTGTGAAGCACTTCACTGCTCGTCAGGAAAGACTGACCGGAACAGGTGTGTCTTGAGGGAGGTTTTGAACTGGGACATGGAATCAGAGTGACGGACAGTGACCAACCTTATATAATTTTTTGGCTGTTACTTTTCCACAACTTTTTTCCCCCTTATAAAGTCTACATTCTGCTGCTAAATTACTCTCTTAGGCTTAGAAATTTTTTCTTCATCAGGATCATTGCTGATCATTACAGAAGTCAAGAGACTCCACAACCTCTGTGATCCATGTATAACTTTGACTACTCCTTCACCAACAGGGGAAGTTGCATGTACAGATGTACACATTTATGCAAAAAACAATAATGCATCTGAGGACACGCACATCATCATTATGAAATGGAAATTTCACTCACAACCCACATTCTCAATTCTCACTCGGAATCACTTTAATTACACACCACTCTGGTTTGCCCTGGGCAAAGGCTGTTGTTATTTGTTGACTCCAGCCAAAAACCAAGGCTACAGCAAAATGTTGTTATGTTGTACTGTTATGTGGGGATTATCTTCAGCCGTGGTAAGCTTCTAACATAACAACTGGCGTTCTCTGGAGACAGAGATCAAATCCCCTGAAGACGGAGTGTGGCTGCCTATATGGCAGGGTGTTCAAAAACAGTCACACATGCAATCATCTCACCCACTTGGGTGATCCTGGGAGTGTTTAGCCCAGGTACGCAACAACAACAAGAACAACAACACACCACTCTAGAATCACACAACAATTTTCAAACAACCCTTTGTTTCAACGTTGAGCTGGCAGTTCGTCCCGTAATCAAATTGGCATATTAAAAAAACATTTTTTTTCAGCACAAGGACAGAAACCACAACCATACAAAATTTGAAGCAGTCAGACCAGAAAAGCTGTGAGTATCCCCGTCAACAGAAATGCTAGGACAGAAAGCATTCTGCAAGATTAAAGCAGTCGGATGCCAAATATTGTGAGTTTCCCACAACCTTTAATGCCCAGCTTTGTCTATAGAAATGCAAGAGCATGATACACCACCACACAAAATGGATGACTAGCCTAAGAGTTTGTGATCCGTAATCCTCCTCAGTGAATGAGGGGAAAGAGGCAGTTTTTCACCAAGTTCATCCATCATCACACACAATCACACACACACACACACACACACACACACACACACACACACACACAAACACACACACACACACATACACACACACACACACACACACACACACACACACACACACACACACATACACACACACACACATACACACACACACACACATACACACACACACACATACAAACACATACAAACACACACACACACACACACACAAGGTGGCATTTGGCAAGAGACCGTAGTCGACAAGTTTCTTGATGATTTTCACTGCCATGGACATGACAGTTGCAAACCAACACTGCACAAACTCGTCAGTGCACAAATCTCTTGGAGTCTTCCATTTTCTCTCTCGCCTTTTCAGATGTGTCTCAAAGAAGGAAACAAAACTTTTGATGCTGCAAGTCCAGTATCTCAGAATGATGCCACCATCTTTCTCACCACAGGGTTCACCTCCATTGATAAGTATCAGCATTCAGTACACAAGCAGTGGTTCCTTGGCACCAGGTCTCTCCAGAACTCCCCAGAAAGACGAGCAGATGTCCCAGGATTTATGGTACCAACAGTTCTCTCCAGCACAAAAGGCAGAGGCTCCATCATGGCAGAGGCAAGTCCAGTGAAGGTGGCTGTGAGGAGACAGGGTAGCACCGAGCCCTCACGTCTCCATCCCGCTCTCCGCACAGTGCTTCAGTCACAATTCTTCAGATGACAGCTCTTCATCCATGTCGTTGTCCTCTGCAATGCAATCAAATGCTGTCAACTAAAGGGTGAATAAATCTATTAAAGAACGGAGTTATGAATCAACTCTTACTTCACTTGCAAGAACATCAATCAATTCAACACTGAATAAGAGTTTGAATATGCCTTCTTTCTTTCTTTTTTCTCTATCTCCATTCAGTTTCTTACATTCTGCAATATCTGTGGGTAAAGTTGGTGGATAGGACAGTCACAAAGCACTTAGTCATAAGGAGCAATGCAATGGCTGCACCTGTGTGTGCACAGCATGCAATTTTTCAATGCCAGAGTTTAAACTAGCGAACAAACAAAATCAAATTGTAGCAAAATTTAGCATTTTTTGTAGCAGCTTTTCAATTACCCCATAGTTTACAAAGATTTTGCTACAAATTACTGACAATACATAACAATACGCATCGCTGAGCTCAGCTCCACTGACCTGGTACCATGGCAACGGTGATGAGGCCGGAATGATCGTGGGTGCCATCAGACATGGTAACTTGTCCCTGGGCGTTGACTACCTGCAGAGGCAGCCCTTCCCCCAGAGTCTCAGTACTCTGCTGACTGCCAGACAGCATGGCCTCCTGAGTCGTCTCCACAGCAACAGGGGCACCCACCATCATGTCCCCAGACAGGAGAGTCCCACCATCCAGTGTAGTTACCTCCCCTGTTGTCACTGGCAACTGCAGAAGCCAAGATGATATTCCCAGTCATGATGGCAATGGTGGTGGTGGTAGTGTTAATGTTGATGACCATGACAACAACAACAATGATGATGATACAGATTTTGATAATGGCCTAGAATTTTAGTGTGCTGCCCATCATATCTCAAATTACAACACACACTGTTGAAAAGCTTTCTCAGCCGATGACACTCATATGCAAGGCTTTGGATTCAGCTTCTTCAGAATGCAGTGCAGCTGCAGAATCTGCTCTAGAAGTAGCAGTCGCTTTACTAAGAACACCCCCCCCGCCCCCCCACCCACCCCCCAAAACAAAGTTGTGGTAACGGTAACCCAATCAACCCTGTTTTTCTCCTGCCAACCCTAAACTTTTTCTTTCAGTCACATAAAATGAGACAAAAAGAAAGGTAAACAACAAATTGCATCCTGATGCTGTCTCATTTTCCCTATAAGCACTATTTAAGTTTTTTAAAGTGTTTTTAGCTAAGGAGAATTTTTTATTTATGTTTAGATCAATCTACCGTACACATGACATTCCTTAGAACACACACACGCACACACACACACACAAACACGCGCGCGCGCACACACACACACAAGCACGCACACACACACACACACATGCCGTCTCAATCTGGCCTCCTTGGGGAAAAAGGAAAAAAGTTCAAGCCCCATTTTGGGAGAACCAACTTTTCACCACTTTTTTCTTTGCCTAGCGGACTACTTTTCAATACAGAGCAAGGAACACCGAAAGTTCTGAGCGTGTTGGACAAGGTGTTGTGGCTTGATTGCTTATCTCTTTAGGCCCTGTAAGTCATTCGTGTGTTTCCTTCCCCAGTCCTGCAAAGATTATGCAATTTGTAGAAAATATCAGTCAAGTAACAGCCACGTGGGGTGGGCGGCTATGGGTGGTACAGGATTGAGCAGGGTGGGTGGTAATGGGCGATACAGAATCTTAAGAATTAATGAAGACCACCAAATTCCTGAGGTCCCCGCAGCATTTTCTGCTTTCTGTTTTCAAGGCCATATAACTAGTGATTTTCTCTGTGGTCATCTACGCCTTCATTCTCCACTTTCCAAAGATCATTTTCCCTTGTCTTTCCAAGCTGTCAAGCATCTCTTCCTCATAGGCTATGTATGGCCACTGATGTCAAAAATCACAAGGGTGGCTAGGATAGGAGCTAGTCAGCACTGATGTCCCTAGTTATTCACCTCTTACAAATCACGATGGGAGAATTGATGGTTCTTTTCCTACTCCAAACCCACAGGTTGGCGTCTGATTATGTGCAAGGCGCAGTACCATGGTTCAATCCCTGGGACGGGAGAAAACTTGATTATTATTTACTTGCAATTTCCTATCTGCTGCTACCCTGTGTTGTTACTATGTGTTGTAACCCTATGTGTGAGTGAGTAAGTATGAATGTACATGTATAAAGGATAACATCTATGATGCACCTTCCCCTTTGTGTGACTGTGTGAGTGTTGCTTCAATGTCTATGACGTGCCAGAAAAAGAAAAAAAAGTGTACGAAAAGGAACTTCCTCAACATCATGTTTACGATAGATACACAGTTGGATCATCAGGGGGTCAAGAGAGGGATAGGTGGTGACCAGCGAGTCCAACATATTCTGTCAGGATTTTATTTGTGGCCCTGAAAAGGGCCGTTTGGCGAGTGGCGAGGTTTTGAAAGAGTCTCCTTTGTCAGGCCAAAGACAAAGAAGACTCCTCTGAAAGCTCGCCACACTCAACAGTGTGAAACTGTTGCAGCCCCAACGTACCTCAGAGAACTCCATAGACCTCACAACCCCACAAGGAGTCTCCGTTCCTCAAACAAAAGACTCTTCACTGTCCCACAAACAAGGTTATGAAGCTTCGGTGACCGCTCCTTCAGTGTTGTTAGACTGAGACTCTGGAACCAACTTCCTGAGGATCTGAGGGCTAGTCCATCCTTGGCCGCCTTTAAAACTGGCCTCAACACTTTTTTATTTCGTCTTGTCGCGCCATGAGCATGTTTATCTTGATAATGGCGCAGTAAAAAATGAAAATACA
Source organism: Theodoxus fluviatilis (assembly GCA_034096865.1). Lineage (NCBI taxonomy): Eukaryota > Metazoa > Mollusca > Gastropoda > Cycloneritida > Neritidae > Theodoxus > Theodoxus fluviatilis. Next base: position 7,757 of record JAWQFJ010009295.1, on the reverse strand, counting down.
TACATACATACATACATACATAACATACATATATACATACATATATACATACATACATACATACATACATACATATACATACATGCATGCATGCATACATACACTCCAAACAGCCCTTTTCAGGGCCACGAATAAGATCACGAAAGAATACGTTGGACTTGCTGGTCACCACCTATCCCTCTACTAACTACCTTGGGCCAACCCCGGTGCTCCACCTCCTTGCCAGGGGTCAAGACGTGGGGGGAAGGGGGCTCACCTGCAGCAGGGTGCCGGCAGGGAACATGTTGGGGTGCAGAGAGGAGAGGAGCTGGGCTGTCTCCGGGGTCAGCTGTGTGGTGACCTGCGTGGTCCCATCACTCAGGTGTGTCTCTATCCTTGAAATGATGTGGTGGCCATCTGCACGGGAAAACAAGCAACAATGGTCAACGTAAAAGGTATCAAAGACAAACGATGGAGTCCTTTGGCAGTGCCAGAGTCAGCGATTTTGAGGTTTGATTCGAATGCAAGAAAAACGCGTTCCCACCCAGGAGTAAAACTGGGTACCTGTGAGGTCAGCAACGGCGCACCGCAGTGCAATTACTCATTGTATGGGCCTATGAGCCAGCATCAGGGGGGAATACTCCCCAAGGAGTGGGGTTGGTGCTGGTGCCCGACAGCGTGCGTCTTATCTGTCTGTCAGTGTGTTTATCAGGTGCCAGCAGAGGATTGATAAACAGCCCCGTGATCAGGGGGTAAAGTGTGAAGCAGTTCGAGACCCAGACATGGGTGACAAGTTGCTATATAAAACCACACTTTTACCTTTACTTTTCACCATAAAGTTGACAATCTCCAACAACACCAAAGAGTGCAACATAAGATCTGTGACAATCTCCAATAACACCAAAGAGTGCAACATAAGATCTGTGACAATCTCCAATAACACCAAAGAGTGCAACATAAGATCTGTGACAATCTCCAACAACACCAAAGAGTGCAACATAAGACCCGAGGCAGGTTCCCAGATGCAATCCTAACCCATGATATGCGATCCTCGCGCGAGACCAGAGGCTAGTTTCATTTCAAAAGGTGTTTTTTTAATGTTCAGAGATGAGGGGTCATGGAGAGCACCTGCATGCACATATTCAATTAGGAGACAAGCTTTGGGGTTCACGAGCACTCCCCATGATTTCAAAATGAAAAAGAATCGCATATTATGCGTTAGGACTGCTGCTGAGAAAGCCGCCTGTGAGCTGCCTGTGGTCCTCCTCAGCTAGAACCCCCGGCTGCCGGGCTGTCAGGGGCTGCTTCAGTCAAGCTCAGCGAGCTGTGGCCACAAGCAGTCCAAGCAGATGCCAAGGCGCAAGGGAACAGGGCGCACTAACATCATAGCAACTCTTCCTGTTTTGTCAGAGTGCAGAGTGAAGTATGCAGATAAGCCTGCATCTTTTCCTTCGCGCTTTCAAACAGTCTGACGCCTTGATTCCATCAGCCTTCTGCACTGAGTGGATCCAGCACTATGAACAGGTTGACAATGAAAGTCCTGCATCAGATCTACTTTTCACCGCTATGAAGTTTTTCCTCATTCAGCTTTCAGACTAATTTGGAGTTTTACACAGTTCATGCCAGTAATACTAGTGCTGCTTAACAGTTTGTTTGTTTTTTATCATAATTTTGCCTGGACACCCCCACCCACCCCCCAAAAAACCACCCCGAACAGACCATACAACACCCCCCCCCCCCCCCTTCCCCTTCTTAACATCAAATCTAAAGAGTAAGATCTATTCCAATTAATTGTTATTAAAAAAAATTATAAATCACCAAACACAGCTGCACAGCCCAAGAAACAAATGGCAAACATCTTGAATGAAAAAAGAAACCTTACCATATGTTTAAAAAAAAAATTCTAATGTTACCAAATCTACAACATCTATGGGTCATAAAAATCACATCTCCAAAGCTTGATCTCCATGTGGCTCTGACCTTCGTTGGGGTTCTGGGTGAGGGTGACGGTGACAGTTTCTGGCATGGCCATGCTGCTGCTGGACACTGGGGGCGACACCCACATCGCCGGCTCCAGCGTCTTCAGGTCCATGTGCTCCCCTGAACTGCTGCCGTCCTCACTGGTCATTATCTCCACACCCATCTGTCCAGAATTGAAATAGATGAGTGAAGGGAGGGGGAGACAGAAAGAGCAATGGGATGGGGAAAAGAGAGAGAGAGAGAGAGAGAGAGAGAGAGAGAGAGAGAGAGAGAGAGAGAGAGAGAGAGAGAGAGAGAGAGAGAGAGAGAGAGAGAGAGAGAGAGAATGACTGAAAGAATGGAGTTTTCAGGCTGATCAGCCTTTGTAGGTTATGTAAGGCCATTGACCACAAAAATCGACAGAACTGGTTATAGTGAAAGCTAGTGAAAGCAAGTGAAAGCAAGTGAAAGCAAGTGAAAGCTAGTGAAAGCTAGTGAAAGCTAGTGAAAGCAAGTGAAAGCAAGTGAAGACTTGATTTCCTTAGTCTTTCACCTCTTATGAATCTCATAAGGAGATGTGGGGGGTCTATTCTTACCCCAAACCCACAGGAGGAGGAATGGGATGGGAGGAGAAGAGAATGAAAGTGGAAAGAATGAAAGGATATGGGGCAATGGGCAGACAGAAGAGCAACCTGGTAGTAGGGTGGAGTGGATGGACAGATGGAGGGAGGAAGAAATGGAAGTCCTGAATGAAAATAGGATGAGTGAATGGGAGGACAGGATGGAAGGATGCATGGATGGACAGATGGAGGGAGGAAG
>JAWQFJ010009294.1:147500-150051 GCA_034096865.1 Theodoxus fluviatilis | reverse complement strand
GTGTCTGTGTCTGTGTCTGTGTCTGTGTCTGTGTCTGTGTCTGTGTCTGTGTCTGTGTCTGTGTCTGTGTCTGTGTCTGTGTCTGTGTCTGTGTCTGTGTCTGTGTCTGTGTCTGTGTCTGTGTCTGTGTCTGTGTCTGTGTCTGTGTCTGTGTCTGTCTCTGTGTCTGTGTCTGTGTCTGTGTCTGTGTCTGTGTCTGTGTCTGTGTCTGTGTCTGTGTCTGTGTCTGTGTCTGTGTCTGTGTCTGTGTCTGTGTCTGTGTCTGTGTCTGTGTCTGTGTCTGTGTCTGTGTCTGTGTCTGTGTCTGTGTCTGTGTCTGTGTCTGTGTCTGTGTCTGTGTCTGTGTCTGTGTCTGTGTCTGTGTTCTGTGTCTGTGTCTGTGTCTGTGTCTGTGTCTGTGTCTGTGTCTGTGTCTGTGTCTGTGTCTGTGTCTGTGTCTGTGTCTGTGTCTGTGTCTGTGTCTGTGTCTGTGTCTGTGTCTGTGTCTGTGTCTGTGTCTGTGTCTGTGTCTGTGTCTGTGTCTGTGTCTGTGTCTGTGTCTGTGTCTGTCTCTGAGTCTGTGTCTGTGTCTGTGTCTGTGTCTGTGTCTGTGTCTGTGTCTGTGTCTGTGTCTGTGTCTGTGTCTGTGTCTGTGTCTGTGTCTGTGTCTGTGTCTGTGTCTGTGTCTGTGTCTGTGTCTGTGTCTGTGTCTGTGTCTGTGTCTGTGTCTGTGTCTGTGTCTGTGTCTGTGTCTGTGTCTGTGTCTGTCTCTGTGTCTGTGTCTGTCTCTGTGTCTGTCTCTGTGTCTGTGTCTGTGTCTGTGTCTGTGTCTGTGTGTCTGTGTCTGTGTCTGTGTCTGTGTCTGTGTCTGTGTCTGTGTCTGTGTCTGTGTCTGTGTCTGTCTCTGTGTCTGTGTCTGTGTCTGTGTCTGTGTCTGTGTCTGTGTCTGTGTCTGTGTCTGTGTCTGTGTCTGTGTCTGTGTCTGTCTCTGTGTCTGTGTCTGTGTCTGTGTCTGTGTCTGTGTCTGTGTCTGTGTCTGTGTCTGTGTCTGTGTCTGTGTCTGTGTCTGTGTCTGTGTCTGTGTCTGTGTCTGTGTCTGTGTCTGTGTCTGTGTCTGTGTCTGTGTCTGTGTCTGTGTCTGTGTCTGTGTCTGTGTCTGTGTCTGTGTCTGTGTCTGTCTCTGTGTCTGTGTCTGTGTCTGTGTCTGTGTCTGTGTCTGTGTCTGTGTCTGTCTCTGTGTCTGTGTCTGTGTCTGTGTCTGTCTCTGTGTCTGTGTCTGTGTCTGTCTCTGTGTCTGTCTCTGTGTCTGTGTCTGTGTCTGTGTCTGTGTCTGTGTCTGTGTCTGTGTTGTGTCTGTGTCTGTGTCTGTCTCTGTGTCTGTGTCTGTGTCTGTGTCTGTGTCTGTGTCTGTGTCTGTGTCTGTGTCTGTGTCTGTGTCTGTGTCTGTGTCTGTGTCTGTCTCTGTGTCTGTGTCTGTGTCTGTGTCTGTGTCTGTGTCTGTGTCTGTGTCTGTGTCTGTGTCTGTGTCTGTGTCTGTGTCTGTGTCTGTGTCTGTGTCTGTCTCTGTGTCTGTGTCTGTGTCTGTCTCTGTGTCTGTCTCTGTGTCTGTCTCTGTGTATGTGTCTGTCTGTGTCTGTGTCTGTGTCTGTGTCTGTGTCTGTGTCTGTGTCTGTCTCTGTGTCTGTGTCTGTGTCTGTGTCTGTGTCTGTGTCTGTGTCTGTGTCTGTGTCTGTGTCTGTGTCTGTGTTTGTCTCTGTGTCTGTCTCTGTGTCTGTGTCTGTCTCTGTGTATGTGCCTGTGTCTGTGTCTGTGTTTGTGTCTGTGTCTGTGTCTGTGTCTGTGTCTGTGTCTGTGTTTGTCTCTGTGTTTGTGTCTGTGTCTGTGTCTGTGTCTGTGTCTGTGTCTGTGTCTGTGTCTGTGTCTGTGTCTGTGTTTGTGTCTGTGTCTGTGTCTGTGTATGTGTCTGTCTCTGTGTCTGTGTTTGTGTCTGTGTTTGTATCTGTGTCTGTGTCTGTGTCTGTCTCTGTGTCTGTGTCTGTGTCTGTGTCTGTGTCTGTGTCTGTGTCTGTGTCTGTGTCTGTGTCTGTCTCTGTGTCTGTGTCTGTCTCTGTGTATGTGTCTGTCTGTGTCTGTGTCTGTGTCTGTGTATGTGTCTGTCTCTGTGTCTGTGTCTGTGTCTGTGTCTGTGTCTGTGTCTGTGTCTGTGTCTGTGTCTGTGTCTGTGTCTGTGTCTGTGTTTGTCTCTGTGTCTGTCTCTGTGTCTGTGTCTGTCTCTGTGTCTGTGTCTGTGTCTGTGTCTGTGTCTGTGTCTGTCTCTGTGTCTGTGTCTGTGTCTGTGTCTGTGTCTGTCTCTGTGTCTGTGTCTGTGTCTGTGTCTGTGTCTGTGTCTGTGTCTGTGTCTGTGTCTGTGTCTGTGTCTGTGTCTGTGTCTGTGTCTGTGTCTGTGTCTGTGTCTGTGTCTGTGTCTGTGTCTGTGTCTGTGTCTGTGTCTGTGTCTGTCTCTGTGTCTGTGTCTGTGTCTGTGTCTGTGTCTGTGTCTGTGTCTGTGTCTGTGTCTGTGTCTGTGTCTGTG
>JAWQFJ010009294.1:107500-142500 GCA_034096865.1 Theodoxus fluviatilis | reverse complement strand
TGTCTGTGTCTGTGTCTGTGTCTGTGTCTGTGTCTGTGTCTGTGTCTGTGTCTGTGTCTGTGTGTGTGTCTGTGTCTGTGTCTGTGTCTGTGTCTGTGTCTGTGTCTGTGTCTGTGTCTGTGTCTGTGTCTGTGTCTGTGTCTGTGTCTGTGTCTGTGTCTGTGTCTGTGTCTGTGTCTGTGTCTGTGTGTGTGTCTGTGTCTGTGTCTGTGTCTGTGTCTGTGTCTGTGTCTGTGTCTGTGTCTGTGTCTGTGTCTGTGTCTGTGTCTGTGTCTGTGTCTGTGTCTGTGTCTGTGTCTGTGTCTGTGTCTGTGTCTGTGTCTGTGTCTGTGTCTGTGTGTGTGTCTGTGTCTGTGTCTGTGTCTGTGTCTGTGTCTGTGTCTGTGTCTGTGTCTGTGTCTGTGTCTGTGTGTGTCTGTGTCTGTGTCTGTGTCTGTGTCTGTGTCTGTGTCTGTGTCTGTGTCTGTGTGTGTGTCTGTGTCTGTGTGTGTGTCTGTGTCTGTGTCTGTGTCTGTGTCTGTGTCTGTGTCTGTGTCTGTGTCTGTGTCTGTGTGTGTGTCTGTGTCTGTGTCTGTGTCTGTGTCTGTGTCTGTGTGTGTGTCTGTGTCTGTGTCTGTGTCTGTGTCTGTGTCTGTGTCTGTGTCTGTGTCTGTGTCTGTGTGTGTGTCTGTGTCTGTGTCTGTGTCTGTGTCTGTGTCTGTGTCTGTGTCTGTGTCTGTGTCTGTGTCTGTGTCTGTGTCTGTGTCTGTGTCTGTGTCTGTGTGTGTGTCTGTGTCTGTGTCTGTGTCTGTGTCTGTGTCTGTGTCTGTGTCTGTGTCTGTGTCTGTGTCTGTGTCTGTGTCTGTGTCTGTGTCTGTGTCTGTGTGTGTGTGTCTGTGTCTGTGTCTGTGTCTGTGTCTGTGTCTGTGTCTGTCTGTGTGTGTGTGTGTGTGTGTCTGTGTCTGTGTCTGTGTCTGTGTGTGTGTCTGTGTCTGTGTCTGTGTCTGTGTCTGTGTCTGTGTCTGTGTCTGTGTCTGTGTCTGTGTTGTGTCTGTGTCTGTGTCTGTGTCTGTGTCTGTGTCTGTGTCTGTGTCTGTGTCTGTGTCTGTGTCTGTGTGTGTGTCTGTGTCTGTGTCTGTGTCTGTGTCTGTGTCTGTGTCTGTGTCTGTGTCTGTGTCTGTGTCTGTGTCTGTGTCTGTGTCTGTGTCTGTGTCTGTGTCTGTGTCTGTGTCTGTGTCTGTGTCTGTGTCTGTGTCTGTGTCTGTGTCTGTGTCTGTGTTTGTGTTTGTGTCTGTGTCTGTGTCTGTGTCTGTGTCTGTGTCTGTGTCTGTGTCTGTCTCTGTGTCTGTGTCTGTGTATGTGTCTGTGTCTGTGTCTGTGTCTGTGTCTGTGTCTGTGTCTGTGTATGTGTCTGTCTCTGTGTCTGTGTCTGTCTCTGTGTCTGTGTCTGTCTCTGTGTCTGTCTGTCTCTGTGTCTGTGTCTGTCTCTGTGTCTGTCTCTGTGTCTGTGTCTGTCTCTGTGTCTGTGTCTGTGTCTGTCTGTGTCTGTCTGACTTTCTCTGTCTCTCTGTCTCTCTCTCGTGTGAGTGTGTGAATGTGTGTGTAAGTTTCCGTGCTCACGCGCATGTGTGTGAGTGTGTCAGTGCATGCAAGTGTGTGTGTTTTCTCGCTCGCGCGCGCGCGCGCGCGCGCGCGTGTGTGTGTGTGTGTGCGTGTGTCTAGCTCTTGCCCTCCATGGGGTTTCAGGCAATGGCACCCTCTTCTTATTATTTCTACCTGGCACTTGTCCCTTCCACAGCTTACGCCGTCCTGCTTTCTCTCTTTCTCTCTTTTTCTATCTCTCTCTCTCTCTCTCTCACGCACACACTTGCAAACGAAAGAAGTCCGAAATCAAGCGATTTTCAACCAGAACAGTACAAAGTAAAACACGCGGTAACTTGCGCACGTGGGATTGCCAACGTGTGACACATCATTGAATTTGTTGTAGAAAGGCGCCACACGTGACTAATTTGCATAAAACGTCATCAAGTTTGGTGTAGAGTTTGAAAATACAGGTTTCTGGGCCAGTCAGTCGTAGCGATGTCGCAGCTTTTTTTTTTAAACCTTCGAAAACAAACTTTGCGAACCTGCATGACGAACGCGACACCAAACTCAAACCAAGACATTACAAGCCTCCTGCAATCTACTTCATCCTTTTCTTTATGACAACGTGCTTGTGTTTCATATGTTTTCCAGTTTCCAACAGAATTCTGTGTATTGTGTAGTTTTGTCGTCTGCTGGACCTAAAGTTGAAGAGCGGAATTTTGTGACGCCATGAGTACGCAAGTAACCCTCGATTTTAAACCCCCAATTTACGACCAAAAGCAAGCAATTAAAAGCATTTGAATATATAGCTCCTTTATTCAATCCATGGCCAACCACATACATGCAATCAATTGGGTTTCACTAACTTAAGCCTTTTAAGGGGGGACACGGTAGTGAAAATTGATCATTTGGGCTTGCATGGTCGATTTTGAGAGTTTTGGTTTTTTGCACTCTTTGAACCCTCAACAATGCCAATCTAGTAAGGTTGAGCTTGAAAATAGCATCTTTCTGTGCAAAAACCATCAAGAAAACAGATGAGCCACCCTTACAAAAGTGTTGTTGCACAATTTTTGCTCATAAAATGCCAATGTTTGGGCCTTGGCAACGTATAGAGAATTTGAACAAACCTTCGCATGTTTGGTGTCGATTGAAAGCGCGGCATCTCATGCAACCAGTGCAAGGGAGATAACTGATCTTGGCTTCCCCCACAAAAGGAGTGTCTGGCAGACCTGTTTACCTATACGATTTTGGCGTATTTTTTACGCCAAACTATTGAAAATACGACTACTACGACTTGTGTTAAAAAATACGACAATGGTGAAATCGAAATATACGACAATCGTGAAATCAAAAGGTCCCCCCCCCCCCCCGAAGTTCCGATCCACAATTTAATTTTCCTGAGGCTGGAAGGAGTCTGGTACTGTTCGAGTTTTGTTTTGACAAGAGCTCTTCATCGGACATTTGTGTAATGTGTGTTGACAACACTGTTGTGACTGCCCGGCCGTTCCCAGAGGGGCTGTTTAGTTTAGCCCCACTACTACAGGGTCCTGGGGTAAGAAGTGGGTCAAGTAATCTTAAAATAACATTTGCAGGGAGGATTGCTCACACCTCTCTCTCTCTCTCTCTCTCTCTCCATCTCTCTGTCTCTCTCTCTGTCTCTCTCTGTCTCTCTCTGTCTCTCTGTCTCTCTCTCTGTCACTCTCTCTCTCTCTCTCTCTCTCTCTCTCTCTCTCTCTCTCTCTCGCCAAAATCAGTTCAGGCGCGTTTTGATACGATTCAGGTTTAGCATCGACCTGAAGATAAATAGAAGATATGCAGACGAGACTAATCTCGGATGTCCATTCTGTGGAGATAGAGAGGATGAAGAACATTTTCTTTGTAGATGCACTGCATACAATGAACTGCGCTCGAAATACCTAAGACATCTGTTACCTAATAGATATACTGGATCCATGATAAGGTAATAATGCGAGAGTCTGACACGAGAAAAATAAGATCTTTAGCTATGTACATATATTATGCTCTTGAAATGCGTACCCTCAAAATAGGGGACAGATGTATGGTCCCGGTAACGGTTTGACCCGCTCTGTGACTAGACTGGCGATGATTACTTGTGTTTTATGGTAAACTCCTGTATTTGCAATGGGCCGAGGGCCTTGACAATAAAGTTCAAGTTCAAGTTCTCTCTCTCTCTCTCTGGAGCCAAAATCAGTTCAGGCGCGCTGTGGGATGCCTACGTGACCAGTGTCCTCCTGTAGAGATACATAGTTTCGCTTCAACTAAACAGCCGGATTCAGCGGTCAAGGGGGAGATAACTCTTCACTTGCATTGCCTCTTTGTATGCAAACCAAACGCTGCATTTTTGAAATTGTCGGTCCGCGCAAAAAATACGCACAGTTTTATAAAAATACGCATATCTGAACCAGTGAGTACGCTGAGGCAAAATTTGGGATACCCAGGTCTGGTCTGGGTTGGGAAACACATCAAAGGCGGTTTCCCGAACTCGGTCTGCAAACTCCCGGAGGGGTTCCTTTTCCATCTGCCTCAAGTTGTAGAACTTGGCCCAGATAGTCTGCTTCGTCTCCGCCCTTCCAAACCTCCTCTCCATTGCAGCTGTACAGAGATCGAAGTCCCTACGACACTGCATGGAAAGAGTGTGGAAGTGCTTCAACGCAGCATCCTTCAAGCATAAGTGCAATTGAGCAATGGCTTCCCTGGGGGTCCAGTCTCGGATAGCCATCATCTCGCGGAACTGACCATAGAAGTGCTCCCACGGCTCTTTCCCGTTGTAGGAGCCTAATTTGGGTAGTTCCATACGAGGGAGGAAGTAATCATCCCGAATTTCCCTGCCCCTAGGATAGGGCCTGGGCTCTTGGTCCCCATACACCCTGCCCTCCCTCTGATAGTCGGGGCGGAAATCCTGCCGCCTCACTCTCCCTTCTGGGTAGTCCGGAGGGTAGGCCCCGTCGAAGCCAAACCGATCTCTCCTCAGATCGACTCCGGCGGAACCCTCTCCCTCTCGCACCCTGGGAAGCGAGGCGTCCAGCTTTTCCTCCATCTCCGTTTTGAAATCCCTGTATTCCTGACGAAGACTCTGTACAACAGATAGGCACTGTTGCATGGTCTGCACTAAGTCTGTTACTGGGATGTCCTTTTGGTCACGACCACGCGCAGGGCTCGGGTCACGAGTTGGTTGGGTTACCTGAGGGGGAGGCTGTGCATGTGTGAACTGCTCCACTGTCTGCAAAACCTGGCGTCTATCTCTCGACCTCTCCTCGTTGGTGGGCCTCCTACCCAGGGGTAAGGGGTAATCATCCCTAAGCGGAGGCAAGCGAAGCGAGGCAGAGAAGCCACGAGGATCAAAGCCGCTATGCAATGTTGAAGCAGGCGCAAAATCATGCAGAGGGGAAGAAGCATGCACAGTAGAGGATATCCCATGATCCCCCTTTTTAGAATAATCCCATCCCGGCTGGCCCACATACTCAACAGGGGGAAGGCATGCAAATTTGGTAGGGCCAGGGGGCAGCTCCTGCCGTGAATCGTCATCACTCTCCGAGCCAGTAAGAGACTCGGGGGCACGACTCCGGGCAGGGGCATTACCTGGAGTTGGCATCATGGATGATGAAATGGGCACCTCCTGGAACTCAGGAGTGATCTTGTAGGGGGGTTCACTGTCCATTTTGCATTTCCCCATCCAAGTAGCCATGAAAGAGTCATATTTTTGCAAATTAATCCGCGCATGCTCTTTGAAGTTACTGAAGGAGGCAAAGGGACACGCTAGCCAGGCAGCCAAACTCTCAGCATCTAAGTACGAGGCTTTAAGTTCCTCTTGTAGGGATTCTAAGGTGTAAATCCTTTGAAGTTTAGGTTGAGTTATTTGAAGTGGGTGCGGGTCGGACATCTTAGCACCCGTAGTGGCCTTTGCTGCCGGAGTAGTGGCCTTTGCTGCCGGAGTAGTGGCCTTTGCTGACCGAGTAGTGGCCTTTGCTGCCCGAGTAGTGGCCTTTGCTGACCGAGTAGTGGCCTTTGCTGACCGAGTAGTGGCCTTTGCTACCGGAGTAGACCGTGATCCCCTCTTCTTTGCCTTCTTCCCAGGCATGCGCAAAGAAATGCAGATAAATTGGTACAGACCTTGAACGATGATCTGTGTTCTTGATGTCGAGTCTGACGATGAATGGATGATGTGATGAAAAGATGATCTGCAGGGGAGAGGTTGAAGCATGGATAAGCAGCTGCCGAAGGTGAGGCAGAAGCAACCGCTCCCTCCCACATGCGAACAGAACATCAAAAGCATCAGCATACGGTGTCCATGTTAACAGCACCTCCCCCTCTCTCTACCAGAATGGCTCACAATTCACATGGCAGAGAGATTGTAAAATGGGAAAGGAGACTGTACCATGACAGAAGGGTCCTGTTGTAGGCACAGTGCACTCTTACACCGTAAGAGACATGGCACGTGACAACAGTAATCCCCCCCCAACATGAAAAACAGACAGACAAAACAGAACTAAACGTCGAAAAGTCAGTCAGGAAAGTAGAAAAGTTATCGAGGACAATTTCCTACATATAAACACATGCTCCCGCGAGGGAAACAAGGTTATAAATCGAAATGACGAATCCGAGGCGAAATACTCACTCTTCCCTCTCACGGAAGAATAAGCGAAGCAGCAACGACAGGAATATGACATACCCTCACGCCCCCATTGCAACCAAAGAAGAACACGCGGGCGAAACAAGAGCACGGGAGGCCTAGACCTACCGCACAATGAAAAGCCACACACGCGAACCTATCTAGGAGGGCACATCATAGTTCTGCCGGCGCAGCATTCAAAGGTTGAAAACTTAGTCTACTTCGGTAGGAGAACACGTCGTACCACGAGCACAAGACGGCAGCACATAAAAGTATGCAAATGAGAAAGAATGCTCACGTGGTACAGTATTCGACGCGTTCCCATATACAAAAAGAAAACAAATCGACAAATAGAAGAAACACATGACAAAGAGAACAGTGCGACAATTAGTCAACCGCGACAGGACAAAAGTCAACCATGACGGGACAAAAGGCAAGTGGCAGAAGACACATGAAGCACTCAGTATGGCAAAAGAGTGAAAAACTTGGTACCTGCGCCGCGGAGCTTGTAGACGCCATGCGGCTGAATTCAAAAGTCGGGGCGCAGCAGCAAAGTTCATGTAAGACGGAGGAAGTGCAGTCGCACGAGAAGCAAGCAGCAGGCGAATTAACGCGCGCGAGCAAGACGTGAGAGGCACTTCAAGGTGTGTCTACTGTCGTCGCACGAGAAGCAAGCAGCAGGCGAATTAGCGCGCGCGAGCAAGACGTGAGAGGCAGTGCCAGAGACAACACGACGTTTAAGCGGGGAATTTACTCGACCCGATAAACGAGTTGGCAACGTGAGACAAACGTCGACACAAGTATGACTCCAAATGCAACAGTACGAATCTAACTCCGCCGGGGCGAGCTGCGAAGTCGTTCCAATACCGTGCAATAAGGAGACAAGGCATGCAACGAGCATTTGCAAATCACTGCATAGTCACAGCGACGAAATGGAAGTGTGCAGGGCTGAAAATTGCCGGCGACGCCATTGTCGCAGCGTGCGCGAGTCAATGAACCCACCAAGCGTGGAGGGAGTGAAGACAGCAAGAACGGCTCACCTGTGGTTTGCTCTGCTCTCAGCAGAGCTGCCACGGCGTGGCATTATTGCCCGTGTGGGCCGACATACTCATCGTACGCTGGCGAGTCGATGTAGCCTGGTAGAGATGAAGTAGAACGAGGTCTGTGCTTTATCTCTGAGGGTAGGCAAATCAATCTGTGTCCGTCCCCAAACATCACGGGTTTTATACGACCCCGCTGACATACTACAACCAATGAGCTATCAGGTAACAGATAAACGATGCTAACCCGAGTCATTGGGAGTTAACGCCCCTTTTAGCGTCTATCCCTACGACACCACTGTTGCGGTTTGCGTCGGCCTTTCGCTTCTTGCAGTTTCTTCACATGCCCCTTCTTGTGGCAATAAAAGCAGGTTACTGGGGAGGACTGCTTTAGGGGTCGGCTCTCTAGCTGTTTCTTCATGTCCTCCAGAGCAGCCGTGAGTATAGCCTAGTTGTTTTTCCAGCCTGCTGGTGTCCTTTGGCACGGCCACCATGCTTTCCTGCACAGCGTCTGTGCAGTCTTCACGCATTCAGCGCATTGATTGTGGTTGTTTTGATACGTCCCCATGATTCCACAATCCGAGCAGCCACTTCGGCATATGTTGCCATTCTCATCCTGCTGGTCTTGGTGTAGCTTTTCTCTCCTTCAGTCATCCAGGTGTCTGATTCAGAATGCCAGCTGATCGTTTGTGCTTTGAATTTGTGAAGAAGTGACAAGCACTCATGTGATGTGACTTTTGTTTGATCGTTTCTGCTTTGGATTTGAGAAGAAATCTTGAGCTGTGGGTGTTGTGTTTTTTTAAGTTGTTTGATATCTATTTCAGTCATACATGAGACGCTACCGAATATAAGACGCATGTTCGAAAATCTTAGAAAAAAGTATCGCCTTATAGTCCAAAAATTACGGTAACTGGAATTGCACTTGCTTACTTGAAATGCCAGAGACTTGATAAGTTGATTTTAATGAAATGAAACTTAGAAATTGAGAAAAAGACTTCTTAAATCAGGTTGACCTACCTCAAAAACCTCTGGATACATTCGGAAATGTGACTTGAATTGCCAGGCAGTGTACGACGGCACGGTCACCTCCACGAAATTCACCACATGTGCATCGGGATTTTCAGATTGGTCTTCTACCTTGTTACGTGGCTTGTTGTTAAGTCGTCTGAGTTTCATTCTGATAACACTTGCAGCTGCTTCTAGGTCAGAATCGTCAAGAAACTCAATAAAATGCGTGGGGGGGGGGGGGGGGGGGTCAGAGGGGGCATCTGCTGTCCAAGAACTTGGGAGGGGCCAGATGTCCACAAGAAACAGTGGTCGCACAAAGGCGTACAAATGCAAGGAGGCGTGGGTATGGGAGGGTATGGCCGGAGTAGGTATTTATGTCCAAGAGTCTGGTGCAGGGATGGAATTGGAGAGGATGTTTACAATGAAAGAAAAACAGTGCTGAGTGGGCAGCCGAACTGACCACATGGTGACAGACTGGAAAATAAGAGCGGCACATGCACAGAAAGCAAAGTTTGCAAAGTGTTGTCATCCTGTTACATTATTATTATTATTATTATTATTATTATTATTGACTCACATGCGAAGCAAAAGTGAGTCTATGTACTGAGCCGTGTCGTCCGTCCGCCCGGGCGGGCGTCCGTCCGTCCGTCCGTCCGGGCGTCCGGGCGTAAAAAAACTTAAACGTTGGATTTTTCTCGGAGACTATTAAGTCTATCAACACCAAATGTGGCATGATGGTGTATGATGACAAGGCCTCAAAAAACATACATAGTGACTTGACCTTGCTTCAAGGTCAAGGTCACAGGAGCCATAAATGTGGTCTCAAAAACAGTCATTTTTCACATTTTCCCAATTTTCTCCCACGTTATTGAGAATGGCGACCTTAGCTACAAGTGGTATATAGGTCAAAGCAAGCCCTATCTTTTGATACCAGTTTGGTTGACTTTGCTTCAAGGTCAAGGTCACAGGAGCTCTTCAAAGTTGGATTGTATACATATTTTGAAGTGACCTTGACCCTGAACTATGGAAGATAACTGTTTCAAACTTAATAATTATGTGGGGCACATGTTATACTTTCATCATGAGACACATTTGGTCACATATCATCAAGGTCAAGGTCACTTTGACCCTTATGAAATGTGACCAAAATGGGGTAGTGAACCACTAAAAGTGACTATATCTCATGGTAGAAAGTGCCAATAAGCACCATTGTGCTTCCTATGTCTTGAATTAACAGCTTTGTGTTGCGTGACCTTGGATGACCTTGACCTTGGGTCAAGGTCACATGTATTTTGGTAGGAAAAATGTGTAAAGCATTTCTTTGTGTATGGTGTCATTGGTAGGTTTAGTTGTTTGACCTTGACCTTGAAGGTCACCTAAAGGTCAAGGTCAAGCATGTGAGTCGTATGGGCTTTGCCCTTCTTGTTATTATTATTATTATTATTATTATTATTATTAATACCCCAAAAGTTTGAAAAAATAACAGATAGAGAAAACAGACTCGCCTAAAAAAATGTTTCCTCTGCTGTCCTCCATAAGAAATGCGTAGAGCTTCTTGTTCCAAGAGTGGAAGATGTGGAATGGGGCCTGGATCTCAGAGTGGGGTATACATACAGACTCTTCACAAAGAAATGCTCTTTGCGCGGGACAGCATATATGTAACCTGTTTTTTTCCCCCCTTTTGAAGCAGGTCATTCTACTGACTGACTGACAGAGAGAGAGAGAGAGAGAGAGAGAGAGAGAGAGAGAGAGAGAGAGAGAGAGAGAGAGAGAGAGAGAGAGAGAGAGAGAGAGAGAGAGAGAGAGAGAGAATGTAATTTATTGCAATATATTTCATGTGCCATGGAATATCGGAAAATAAACATGCCAATATTTCCCCAACTTACCAGTTTCTTTGTCATTGTTTGTGTTGGCTGACTTTGGTTTCTCAAGACATCGTCAGAATTGTTCTTCCTACCTGTAGTGCCTAAGTTCAACAAATATGTTTTCTTGGACAAACTGGCTGTGACAGTAAAAGCTTTTTAAGCAGTGGAAGCTTTCCACGGCTTCTCACATCACATCAAGAGTACTCGGATGCAGAGAAAAAGGTCCATAACATTTCCATCTCCACAGAGGCTTCTGTTCATTGACTTTGTTTACCGAAGGTATGCACTTTATACAGTAAATGTCCTCTACACTGGAGCCTGATAAATGCATTCGGTTGTCGACCTCAGCCTGCCGGGTGCTTGTGTTTTCCTGCCATGCAGACGGGAATGGATAGTGTACATGTCGTGTTACAAGTCGTCCTCCAAGCATCTAGCAGTACATATATTGTCAGTGAAGGCAAGTCGTGATAATTACTCCCACTAATTGTATTCTTTCTTTTAATAAATCATTTGGACGTGAAAAGGGCCGTTTGATTTTTTTTTTCTTCTCTCGAGCGAGCGTTGGCTGTCAGGCGTGAGCTGGTTGGAGTCGTCGTGCCTGGCGGGACTGGCTGCTGCAACAGGTCTGTGGCCAGCGGCTTCGAGAGTCTCTCCTATGCACTACGGCCAGATGAAGTAGTGTTACTCCGAAAGCTTTCCAGCCAAACAACTTTCTTCCCAGCCACAGCTCTCGCAGCCGCTCTCAGCAGCCACAGCTGCCGCCGTCTGCGCCACAGCCACCACTTGGAGCCACTACCCTCAGCCGCTAGCCACAGACCTGCTGCAGCAGCCAGTCCCGCCAGGCACAATGACTCCAACCAGGGGCTCACGCCTGACGGCCAACGCTCGAGAGACAAGAAAATCAAACGGCCCTTTTCAGGGCCAACAGATTTATTTTAAAAATAAAGAATACAATTAGTCAGAATAATTGTCATGACTTGCCTTTCACTTTTGTCAGTCCGACCCCGGCAACCACCCTCTTTTGTATGTAGATTGTCAGTTGTTGGGTGAGGCTTGACTTGCACACATAACAACCACTGCCTTCGTTTGCGCAATCTCTCTTTTTTACACCAGAGGAGACGGTCATGATAATTCTTTTGATAACGATGTATCAAAATGATATTGAATCATTTATGCAAAGAAAAAGTCAGACATGCACAAGATTATTTACATAGTAAGCCAGAAAGTAGTTCAGTTCTTGTTTTACAGATTTGTCTCTTGTACGTAAATCAAAGTTCACACTGAAAAGTCCATCAATGAAATTAGGTTCTTGGAACACGGGGCGTTGGTGGAGTTCATGAACCACCGCAGAAGGAATGACGCGACGGCGACAATGGACAGGCACCTCAGAGACGACTTAGAGGACAGAATTCAGTCTCGTCTGGCACTTCACAACAAGCGTGTGTGCGCTTCGCTTGAGTGTGGAGATCGAAGTGAAGAACAGCTGGTCTCCCACAGCTTGGGCAGAAGTTGAGGAACAGGCCGGTCTCCATCCCATCGTCCCGTTAGTAAGTGGCGCTGAGGTTTCACACAGCACGACGTCCCGTTAGTAAGTGTCCCTGAGGCTTCACACAGCACGACGTCCCGTTAGTAAGTGTCCCTGAGGTTGAGGTTTCACACAGCACGACGTCCAGTTAGTAAGTGTCCCTGAGGTTTCACACAGCACGACGTCCCGTTAGTAAGTGTCCCTGAGGTTTCACACAGCATGACGTCCCGTTAGTAAGTGTCCCTGAGGTTTCACACAGCACGACGTCCCGTTAGTAAGTGTCCCTGAGGTTTCACACAGCACGACGTCCCGTTAGTAAGTGTCCCTGAGGCTTCACACAGCACGACGTCCCGTTAGTAAGTGTCCCTGAGGTTTCACACAGCACGACGTCCCGTTAGTAAGTGTCCCTGAGGTTTCACACAGCACGACGTCCCGTTAGTAAGTGTCCCTGAGGTTTCACACAGCACGACGACGACTTGAGCCGCTTCACCAATGCGAGGCCAGCTGTCGTCCTTGGTGTAAATAGAGATCTCCAATCTCTCCCTTAGAGAAATAGAGATTAATGTGATATGATGTCATATGAAGTTGTGTAGTGGAATGTAGTGTATTGGAACGTGGTGTAATTCAATGTAGTGTGCTGCAATGTAATGAAATGTAGCGTAAGTATAGTACAGTACAGGGAAATATGAGACGATGAATCCCCATTGTTCAGGCCTGTGGGGTACAAGTATTCGTTCTTTCGTTCGTTTTTTCACTCTCCTTCCTCCAACATTTTCCTGTGATCTGGTGCTGTTTGGTTTCTTTTGCAGTGTCATCTGTTTCTCCTCTCTCTCTCTCTCTCTCTCTCTCTCTCTCTCTCCCTCCCTCCCTCCCTCCCTCCCTCTCTCTCTCTCTCTCTCTCTCTCTCTCTCTCTCTCTCTCTCTCTCTCTCTCTCTCTCTCTCTCTCTCTCTCAGGCCACCCCTGCTGAACTATCAAGGGGTTCCGGCTGATTGGGGGTGGGGGAGTAGGGGAGGGAGTGTACACCAAGAGGCTTTGGCCTACATGTATGTTATTTGTTTTAACATTTGGATGTTTAGAAAATTGTTTTTTATGTATATATGTCATTGTAGTTGATTCAAGTTCCATATTTAAATTTTGCTCTCTGGTACACTATCTACCCATTCTTAGTATGTTTAAGAAATTGTACATGTATAATACTTTCGATAATTATACTGACTCTCTCTCTCTCTCTCTCTCTCTCTCTCTCTCTCTCTCTCTCTCTCTCTCTCTCTCTCTCTCTCTCTCTCCCCTCCCTCCCTCCCTCTCCCCCACCCTCTCTCCCCAACCCACCAACCCTCTTACTCTCATTCTCTCTTCCCTTCCTCCCCCTTTCTCCCGCTCCCCCCCCCTCTCTCTCTCTCTCTCTCTCTCTCTCTCTCTCTCTCTCTCTGACTGTCTCTCTCTCTCTCTCTCTCTCTCTCTCTCTCTCTCTCTCTCTCTCTCTCTCTCTCTCTCTCTCTCTCTCTCTCTCTCTTACCACATTTGAATATTTTGCCTCAAGGGCTGAATGTAAGAAAGGCACTACTGCCTAATTCACTACCCTTGTAAAATAAAGTTCGTTCGTTCGTTCGTTCTCTCCTCTCTCTCTCTCTCTCTCTCTCTCTCTCTCTCTCTCTCTCTCTCTCTCTCTCTCTCTCTCTCTCTCTCCCTCCTGCCTGCGTTGTTCAACCTAGACTCAGACTTAGTAGTCACAGTTTCTGGATGTATAGTGGATGTAGAAAAGACTTTTGAATGAATCTCTGTTGCCTCTCAGTCTTTGCTGGCTATGAGAGGCCATCGATTGCGAAATGATTTTAGAAGTTAGGTTAGGATAAGAACAAGTTCAGCCACTATTTCACCAGTTATTCGCCTCTTACGAACCGCAAAGGGAGACGCAGTGTATTTCATCTTACACACACAGGCACACACACATTCACATGCACGCACACACACATACACATGCACGCACACACACATACACATGCACGCACACACACATTCACATGCACGCACACACACATACACATGCATGCACACACACATTCACACACACACGAGCATGTCTGCACACACCAAATACAGACACACTCACACATACAGACACACACATACAGACTCTCTCTCTCTCTCTCTCTCTCTCTCTCTCTCTCTCTCTCTCTCTCTCTCTCTTTCTCTCTCTCTCTCTTACACACATACACATACATACCGCAGACGGTAGGCAAAAGTAAAAAACGGATTTTAAAATATATTTTCTTAAACACTGGGCGAAATACTTTGAGGATTTGCTTTGCTTTGTTCAGGGGCATTGGCTCATACAGAAAACGACATTGTACATCCTCGTCGTGAAGATGCATAAAACCTATAACTAGCAGGAATATTTTTCAGGGGAGATAATTTCGATAGCCTCATTATTGTCGCCGTTGATTTGCTAGAGGGCGCACGTAGCACACAATTCCCCCTGTGGGTTCGGGGTTAGAATTGACCCACCGCATCTCCCTACGCGATTCGTAAGAGGCTATTAACTAGGGGCACCTTGACTCAAGAAGGCCACAAACTCTACTTCAGTGGTCGAGATAATAAACACGAGCAGGGCGTTGGGTTTCTCATTCACAAGGACAACGTAAACTGCGTCATGGGATGGTGGCCAATCTCCAGCTGGCGGATCACTATACGCCTAAGGGCAACCCCATTCAACATCAGCATACAGGTGTATGCTCCAACAACTGACTACAGTGACGAAGTCATAGAGGATTTCTACGAACAGCTGCAGGAAGTCATAGACCAGACTCCAAAGAAAGACATCCTTGTGATGCAAGGCGACTGGAATGCCAAAGTAGGAGAAGATGCCTACAAGAACTGGAAAGGCACATGTGGACAACACTGCAACACCAAGTCCAACGAGAGGGGCTTGAGGCTCTTGGAATTTGCCAGTTACAATGACCTCATGCTGGCAAATACGTTTGGCTCGCACAAACCATCAAGAAGAGTCACATGGCACAGCCCCAGTGGAGAACACCATAGCCAAATAGACTACATCATGGTGAAAAAGCGCTTCCGCTCCAGTGTGAACGTAACCAAGACACGGAGCTTTCCAGGGGCCGACATTGGGAGCGACCACGAGCTTGTTCTAATGACCTTCAAGCTACACCTGAAGAAAGCCAACAAACTGGGCCCCACAAGAATCAAATTCGACCTCGAAAGACTGAAAGATCCAGAGGTAGCAGAAGCCTTCCAAGCAACGATTGGAGGGAAATTTGCAGCGCTTACCATTCTAGACGCTGTCGACACAGACATAGACACGTTGATTGACACCTTCAACACAGCGGTGACTGAAACGGCCAGTGAGATCCTTGGCAAACACCGCTCAGTCAAAAAGCCCTGGGTCACAGCCGATGTACTCGATCTTTGCGACAAACGGAGAGACCTGAAGAAGAAAAAGAACGACACAGAAGGCGCAAAGCAGTACAAAGCAGTCAACCAAGAAATCAAGAAAAGCATGAAAAAGGCCAAGGAGAACTGGATTGAAGAACAGTGCCAGGACATTGATGATAGCATGAAGAACAACAACAGCAAAAAAGCCTACCAACTGGTGAAAGATCTGACCAGCTCAAAGCAAGAGCAAACCACCACAATACAAGACAAAGACGGAAAGTGTCTGACGGACGAACAAGACATCTTAATTTTGGCATGCAGATCAGTGCAGAGAAGACCAAACTGATGACCAACAACACCAACGGCATCAGCACTGACATCAAGGTCTGTGGCGAGATACTGGAAACCGTCAACAGCTTCAAATACCTGGGAGCAATTGTCACAGATACAGGATACAAACCTGAAATACTCACAAGAATTGCTCAGACCACACCAGCACTCACAAAACTCAAGACCATCTGGAAGGACAGGAACATAGCCCTCAGCTCAAAGATCAGACTGATGCGCGCCCTGGTCATGTCCATATTTTTGTATGCCTGTGAGTCATGAACACTAACAGCTGACTTGGAGAGAAGGATACAGGCCATGGAAATGAGATGCTTTTGACGACTCCTCGGCATCTCCTAGAAGGACTGCATCACAAACGAGGAAGTCCGAAACAGAATCGGGCAAGCCATTGGGCCCCATGAAGAACTACTGACCACTGTGAAAAGACGCAAACTAAAGTGGTATGGGCACGTCTCACGATCGTCAGGTCTTGCCAAGACTGTGTTACAAGGCACAGTAAAAGGAGGAAGGAGGAGAGGCAGACAAAGGAAAAGATGGGAGGACAACGTCTCAGAGTGGACAGGGATGAGGCTCAGCAAAGCCTTGAGACAGTCCGAGAGGCGAGTTGACAGATCATCTGTGGTGCCCCAACGGTCGTCCAGACTACAGGACGAGTGAAGTGAAGTGAAGACCTTGACTTGATTAGCGTTTACTCCAAACTGTTAAGATTTTCGTGCTTAATGGCCTTACATAGCCTTCAAAGGCTGATAGGCCGTAAAACACCAACCAACCAACACGTAGCACACTATAAACAAAGATCCTATATACACTATATATAGGGTCTTTGCTATAAATAAAAATAGGGAGCAAATGCAAACCATTATTTGGTTGAGAAATAAATTATTTTGACCACAAAATGTGTATTAGCTTATCGCATTAAAAAACATAAAAATAAGGATTCAATTTTGTATTTGTCTCATATTTGCTGTGGAAGCAACAAAAGACAATATGAGAAAGAAATTACCCCGCCTATTGTTGCGGGAACTTTCCAGAAGCAGGCAGATCACAGCTGATCGCGGTTAGGACAGCACGCTCTCAACAATGTCTCCGTACGAGGCTGCTCCTGGTCTTTGTTGCTGAAAGGAGTAACACTTAAGAAGTAAGTACACTCATTTTACTTTCTTTTGCAATGTATTCACGGCAGCGATCGTGTGTTTTTAGCTAAAACATGACTTTTGGGTGACAGATGATGCATTCTAGCATGGTCACCGCACAAGGTTGACGTGCGAACCCACAGCTTTCGATGAACACCATCTTCACCACTTTCGTCTATCATCCACGGGGAGTGCATGGACTGGTTCGTATCCTATGTATCAGGGAGACATCACACACACACACACACACACATGCGCGCGCGCATTCGCGCCCACCCCCACACCTTTAAAGCGTCTTACAGCATGCACATTCTGTGCCCTACTACATACTTGTGACGTCGTGATTCGAGTTCGTGCCAACTGTACAGGTTCACTCGATTGCTAACTGTTATTTGTTTTGGATCCATTCTGTGAACTGCAGCTGCTTATTAGATTTGTACACTGCGTGAATGATTTCCCAAAGTTGGTTTTCGCCAGTGTAAATTCTTAAAATAATTTTTTAAGGCATTGTCTTGCCGTTTGCAAATGTTTTGGATGGAATTTTAGCATCAGTCTGTGCAAGATCATGAAATGCATGTGTGTCATATTGATTTGTAGTATTTGTAATTTAGTTCCCAAAGTCCCCCCAAAAATTACCTTATTAATTTAAGTAGAGATAAATCAAAGAGATGAAATGACTAGGCTTGATAAGCATAAAAAGATGTTGAATTATGGTGTTGGTGGTAGAAAGTGAGGATAACCTTCTCTCCCATTGTGTTCTAGTCTTCTATTTGCAGAGACACCTGCTTACTTTGTCTGTCTGTCTGCCTGTCTGTCTGTCTGTCTGTCTGTCTGTCTGTCTGTCTAGCTGTCTTCCCCCACCACCCCCACCCCACCCCCACACACACTTGCTTTTCATCTTACTGAAGTATGAAGCTGTTAGATGATGCCTTTCTTATACTTGAGGTGTTTTTATTAAGTCATGGAGTTGTATAGTT
The DNA here is from genome assembly GCA_034096865.1 of Theodoxus fluviatilis. NCBI lineage: Eukaryota > Metazoa > Mollusca > Gastropoda > Cycloneritida > Neritidae > Theodoxus > Theodoxus fluviatilis. Next base: position 125,019 of record JAWQFJ010009294.1, on the reverse strand, counting down.
TAGTAATCATGTAGTTTATTACATTACTTCAGGTAACATGTGCCAGTGTTATGCCAAACACAAGAGAGCACTAACCTGATGTGAGGTTGTTTTGTGACTGCAGGAAGAAGAAAAAGAAGATATCGAAGGAGAAGGAAAAGCTGAAGCGGGGTGGTGTTGTCTTGAGACCCAGAGTGGATGAACAGCAAGTCAAGGTCCCAAAGACAAAGCATGAACTGGCCTTTGAGGCAGCCATTGCACAGAGAGTAAGTACATAAGCCTTGGCCTTCCTTATCACTCTTGTTTTTAAAACCTAGGTTTAAAACTGAAAAAAGCACATGCCGTTTGAGATTGCTAAAACAGTATATAAAAAACTTTGCTGATAAAACATTTTAAGATATATGAATCCTAGACTAACATGGGTAGTGTAAGAACCTGGATTGGAATGCTTTAACCCCCTTTCTGACAACAGTCAAGGACAATATTATCACACACATACACATGCACACACACAAGCACGTGCCCGCATGCGTACGAGGGCGGGTGCACAAAGACGCACACTCACGCACACACACTCACACACACACACACACGCACGCACACACACACACACACACACACACACAACCCTTTAATCTCCCACTCCAAGTGTTGATTAGGACAATAGATGGGCAGGTCTACTGAGAGGAGCTTACATAATTGGTTCATGCTAATTGAATGAATCTTGGAGCATTAGACACTTTGCTATACAATGCCATGAGATTGTTGTTGTTGTTGTTGTTAATGAGGAATATACACAAAATTACTGTGCCTTTTGCAGTCAAACTTACCAGTACTTGCATTCATTTTTTCCAGAGAGCCGAGAAGCTTTTCAAAAAGGCAGAGAAGAGCCACAAGCAACAAATAATGGTATGTAGGAAAACAAGTACAAGCTTTGATGTATAATGTATTGCAAGGTGAAGGCATAGCTCACTTTAACTCTTAAATTAAGTATCATGAGCAGTTAATGTGATGAGATCTTGTCACCAGTAGTGAATTTTATGGCAAGTATCAAAGAATTGAAAATCATAGTTGCAAAAGTAGCTGCAGGGGACTATCAACACAGATAAACACACACATACACTTTCCTTGCCCGTTTCACACCACACACAGTTTTCAGACATGGGTGCAGTGATATCAACACAGATACACACATACACTTTCCTTGCCCGTTTCACACCACACACAGTTTTCAGACATGGGGGTAGTGATATCAACACAGATAAACACACACATACACATTCCTTGCCCGTTTCACACCACACACAGTTTTCAGACATGGGTGTAGTGACATCAACACAGATACACACATACACTTTCCTTGCCCGTTTCACACCACACACAGTTTTCAGACATGGGTGTAGTGACATCAACACAGATAAACACACACATACACATTCCTTGCCCGTTTCACACCACACACAGTTTTCAGACATGGGTGTAGTGATATCAACACAGATAAACACACACATACACATTCCTTGCCCGTTTCACACCACACACAGTTTTCAGACATGGGTGCAGTGATATCAACACAGATACACACATACACTTTCCTTGCCCGTTTCACACCACACACAGTTTTCAGACATGGGGGTAGTGATATCAACACAGATAAACACACACATACACATTCCTTGCCCGTTTCACACCACACACAGTTTTCAGACATGGGTGTAGTGATATCAACACAGATAAACACACACATACACATTCCTTGCCCGTTTCACACCACACACAGTTTTCAGACATGGGTGTAGTGATATCAACACAGATTTTATAAACACATACATACACTTTCCTTGCCCGTTTCACACCACACACAGTTTTCTGACATGGGTGTAGTGATATCAACACAGATAAACACACACATACACTTTCCTTGCCCGTTTCACACCACACACAGTTTTCAGACAAGGGTGTAGTGATTCCCGACTATACATTTCAAAGATAACGGTGAAGATACAGACTTATTCCATTTATTCCATTATGAAGTGTGTTTCTTATAACCTTCCTATCCCCACACAAAGAGGCGATCACACCCCTACCATTTTCAGTCATGAGTGTCATTCCAAGGAAGAGATGGTGCAATGCTGATCTCTCTCTTTGCATTTGTGTTTTTCAGGAGTTCAATGCCAAGTTGGACATCTTGACAGAGCACTTCCACATCCCCAAAGTTTCTTGGACCAAGTGATGCAAGGCCGCAGACACTTCGGAGTGAAAGCAGGGACCCGGGAAGACTGCACTGGACTTGAATCTCCAGGAATCAGCCGCCTAACACTGTGATGGAGGAAGAGCGTGGTCTGGAGGGAGATGGAGAGGGGAAGGAAGGAATGGCAATAGCAAATGGTGGGTGTGGTGTAGGTGATGGGAGGAAAAAAAACTGCATGTTTCACAGTTTACATGAACAGTGCAGTTTTTGAAGGCAGCAATGTGTGCTCTCAATATGGGTGCTGCTGTGTTTGGTATGACGAGTGTGCTAGTCTTTATAAAGTGGGGCATCTTTTGCTGGAATTTGTATATCCAGGCCAGGAACTTGCTGCCTTTTGGGAGTTCGTAGGTGTGTGCTCTTGCCTTGCTTTGTAATGCTGTGTTTTTTAGGCTCATGAGATATTCATCCTTCATGACTCATAACTTCCACATTAGATGATTAACGCATCCTGGTAGAAAACTGTTTGTTCAATTGATGAATTGTGGGAATTGTTTTTAAACAGTTCATGCATGTAGTCGATTGATATGTCCATCTATATATATGAAAACAAGCAAAGCCTTGATATACTGTGAGGAACAGAAATTCAGTGCAGTCCAGTAATCCAGGGAACGAGTAAAAATCCATATGATTGGAATGAAAACAAGGGGGAAAAGTAACTTTCCTGTTGCCTCTAATCCTTCAGAAGGAAATACATGTACTAAATGGTACCAAGGAATTTCAGTACTGGCCCAAGCCTGTAGATGACAAACATCCACATATGCTCAATATAGAATAACATTTGGATTCTAATTTTGAGATTGTGTTGAAATCCCTTAGATGTCACTCCATGACTATGTGTGTGCATCTTCATGAATGTGTGCGACAGAAATAAAATGTAGGATTTCAGAAGAAATTTGAGTTATCATTTAAGAAAAGTGACAAGTACATTGAAGATACATTGATGTGACTAAGTCATAAAAAAATTTAATTGTATGACTGAAATGATTGACTTTGTAGTCATTGTAGTTGCATTGCCTGATACTTGATGGAAAGAGCTGTAAACTGTGAGGGGTGTTTTCACCAGTAGATGGATGTCTTCTTTTCTGCAGTGTTTGTTCCAGTATGGTGGTGCTGAGGATGTTTATTAGTTGTGGAAGCAAGAATTTGAGCAAAGCAAGTTGAGAACTCTGCTGGAATCCCCGTGATGAAATCAGGATGCCTGGGCCCTTCTAGCCTAACGGTCTGCTGGTCAACATCTGTCAATGACTGTGCAGCCATGCATGGGTCATCAAAGTACTCATGAGGAGTAGCCAAGAACACAAACCAAGAGAACACCGAGCCAAGTGTATTGAAGCTGTTTATTGCTCATCTAAGGATGCCAGTTGATATGTTGTATACAATGTTAAAAGGAGCCCTCTGATGCAAGGAGGCAGGCTGTGTCAAAGCCTGATTAACTAAAACATTCCCATGATATAATCATGCTTCGATAAGAAATGCTCAGCAAAGTATAAGGGAGGAAATAAATTGTTTTAAACTCTTCCAGGACCAAATTTCACAAATGGTGGTGCCATTCAAGCATGCTGCACTTGTGACACTTGTTCCTTGCTAAGGCAGACTTCCCATGCTTGGGCACTCTAAGACTGTGCCCGGCTCTTGCCATATCCAAAGCATATCCTCCGTGCTAAAGATCACTTGCACCACTGCATGAGTGCACAGTGCTAGATATCACGGTGTGGCAAGAGATATTCCACATTTCCTGGATTCAGGAATGTTCATGACATTGGAAATCCTCTTTTGCAAACTTTCAAGTCCTTTTATTCATACATACCTATTCTAGTATCTCATATTATTGACAATGAATTTGTTCAGTAGGCTACTAGTTCACTGAATACCTCTACATTTAAATGTAATGCTGCAGTATGTTTTTATGCATTCACTTATATTGCTTGCAAATGACAGGGGCCTATCATGGAAAACTGCCATCATCTGGTTTTCATTGCTACAGCAGTTCTTACTCTTTCACAATAGGGGGAACATATGTCTACAACATGGTCTTGCTGCATAGAGATGGTGCACATATCTCTACTTATCTGTCCAAGGGCCAAAATCTCTAGCAAAGAGATTATTCAAAACACTACAATTCAAAGATACCAAGCCACGCCATGAATTGCATGAATCCCTTGGTAACTCCTGCTTACAGAGCGGTTGCAATTTCACTGGTACAGCCTTCAAGACTAATATAAATCAAGGATGGAAGAGGACAGGAAAGCTTTCATGTGAAACAGTCAATTTATCCATGCAAGAAAAGTCTTCCAACAAGGCCGTTATGTGGCTGCTTGGCCGTGTCCAAACATCCGCACTGCTAGTTGCTCCAAGACTACGGCACATTTGGCACTGGAGAAAAACAGCTCCCAAGTGAACTATGCCAACACACAGCAGTTTTCCATTACTGTGCTTTCAGATTTCTGTCTTGCTAGAATGGCACCTACCATCACATCAGAATAGTATGCAGAATTTCAAAGCCACCTGTGAGCAAAGCAAATTTTCCCTGAGAAGCAGAAAAAAACTGAAAATAAAAATTTGGATAAGCATCCTAAACTCAATCTGTATAATCCAACCAAGACTAATCCTTGCCTGTTAATGAGGAAAGCAAGCAACTTGCTAAAAGGGAACAAAGTCAATCAAAGGGAAACACACTAGCAACTCATTTCGCAGAAGCAGAACTTGAATGGTTGTTACTAGCAAGCCAAAGCAGACACACAAACAACAGTGATTGACAAGTCACAAGACACTGAACACTTTGTTTAGTGAGACCAAGCTGCATGTAGTGGAATGGTTACAGTAGTGTTAATAATATTCTCCTCTGTTCACACGAAAACACCAACCTTTGCACACACCAAAAACAACCCACAACCGTGTTACACACGACGAAAGTTGAGGAGACATTAGTTCAGACACATAACACTGCCCTTCAAATTGTCACAAACAAATCCGCAGCCAGCAAGAGCCATAGCAAAATTCCACCATTTCTAGCACCATAAGAGTGTTCAAATACGATAACTCGTTAATTGCAGTATAAACATCATTTCATTTCACCTTTATGTACATGTAATATATAAAGTTCTGCATCCGGAATGAGAATATGCTTTGAATTCCAGAAAATCAACCCCCTGAGAAAGTTCCTCCATTGCTGAAGACAGCAGAAGGCGCAATGAGTATGAAACAGATCAGTTTCACATGCTCTGCTCCGGGCATTTGTGTGTCAACAGCTTTCAGTGTGAGTTTTGCCAATCAAGTAGATTTGTACATCTGCCAACAAAAGGAAACAAAAATCTCTGCACAAACACCCAAACTGAAATGTAATGCAGCATGGAAAACAGAACTAGGTGAAGTGATGGGAAAATTAAATAGCCATTAAATAATTCATAAAAATTAAAATTGGCACCATAGTGGCACTAGGCAGGAGTATTGCCCAAAACCAAAAGAGTAAAATGCAGGAGAAAAAGTTGTGTGTGTTTTTTTAGGGGGAAAAAGTGCACCAGAACAATCAACAGATCATACTAGCTTCCTGAGCAATAAATAGAATGATAAGAGTCAAACTATGGTATTCTATGACAGATAGCTAAACAGCAAGCTCATGACCTTCATAGCAATTTCATACTCCAAATGTATGCCAACACCAGAGAAAAATCTCCATTCAAATCCATCATAGGTACTCTAGAATGGCAACAAGCTTGGTAAAATTTTGTACATCTTGCAGGAAACAAATTGTTTTTAAAATCTATACATAAAACATGTGAATTCATTTTTTAATGGAATGATTTACACTGGTAAGACAGAACATGTTACATTTCAAGGAAACAAGAAAGTTTACACAGCCCAACAACAGCAGAATGCTCAGCACATCTGCCAGAGGTCAGAGGTGAACACACAAGTCAACTGGCGTGACTGGGTGTTGCTGATGCATTGCCAATGAGAGAAGCACAACCTTTGAAACAAGAGCACTGTTCACAGCAGACTTCAGAGCATTCTCCCACCTTTCTCACAAATCTAGAGGTATCCCTCAGCCTGCACCTGAAGATCCTCCATCACTCCACCAACGTAGACTGTACATAGCTGCAATGATTATATGAACGACACTTTAATTAAAAGCAGAGAGTTCCTTTGAGGCACCGACACCCAAACCGTTCTCTGTGAAATAAACTGTCTCAACTCTGCCAAGAGAACCTACAACCTTCAACTCTGCCAACTGACTCTCAGCCAGCAAAGCCCTTGGCATCCATAAAGCAACAGTTGCCAGTGATATTATCTGCCTGCCACATAAGTCAGTTCCAGATAGATTAACTGGGGAATTGTGCTTGAATTATCAGGTACAAAGAAGCTGCTACTTTTAGCACATATCCCTGTCAATAGGAGAAATGCAAGCAGATGTCTCTGCTTTGTAACTAAGAGAGCCTGCCAGTACATCCTGAGGTGCACTGCCCCTGTCAAGGGTATTATGACCTGGTCAGGCTGATCTCTCTAGTTCTACCAACCCATCTTGTCTTCAGTGCACCAAGCATGTCTGCTCATCTTCATCTTCGATCCACAGAGAGGCACTGGCCACAGAATTCTTTAAAACAGTCCTCCTCCACTGAAGTTTAGCTTGTGAGATGAAGGAGAGGGTACTTCTCCCAGCGGGTAATTCATTGTGGACTTCTTGAAAGATGCTGGTAGTTGCTCTTCTTTGCAAGGAATGAGGCTTTGCACAGTTCTTCGTGGCTGGGTGGTGAGGAGTGGGATGCATTTGCAAGGCTTACAGTGGATCAAAACCTGCCTAAGACTGGCAGAACAAAACTTGTGTGAAGAAACTGTGCTCCTGTGAAAACTTGCTTGAACTTGAAGGAGGAGGAGGAGGTGCCTCACTCATTGTGGGTGTCCAGGGCTTGGACTTCCCAGAAGAGATTCTATCTTTTCACTGTAGTGGGAATGTGGTTTGTCGAACAGACCAGCATCTTCAGCAGGCAGGAAAAGCAGCTGAGGCAGCCTCTGTGGCCCACTAAGGTTGCAGTTGCCTTTCACAGTGATGTCTCTTGTAGAATGGCTATTGCAAACTTGTGCTGAAAGAAACAACACATGTCAGTTACTGGCTCTAAATTGTTTGAAAGGATGCACTGAAAGAGCTTTAAAGCTACCACAAATCAAATCAAGCACACAGGAATTGTTCCACTCATTACGATCGATGCTTATAATTGCATGCACAAACCAAAAGCCATGCATGGAACGGGCAATGAATACAGCTTGAATGGAAGAATTCTGAGATCTGAGGACTTTCATACAAGGTCATTTCAATATTTTCCTAATTTCATTAAAAGCACACTTTTTCAAGTAAAAGTTGTTTTTCTTCTAAAAATTCCAGAGAAAATAGCTCTTTGACTTTATATACAATTCTGGCTAATGTTCACTTTAATCAGTTATGGAAAAACTTACTTTAAAGAGCCCCTAATCACATTACAGACTACCATTCCAATTTCTCAGCAACATCTGTAGAAACATCCCACTGTTTATTTTTCCATTGTACAGTGTTTCTGACAACAGCTTTGGGAGCTAACACACAGAGTGAAACAAATTAGACAATTCTGTAGAACCCCACTATTTGCTTAGTTCATGCATACATCAATGGGGACAAAACTTCCACATCGAATCTGAGACATAACATCGGTAAATAAGTTCTTCGTGTGGCTAAAAGGGTTAATCATAAGTCGGTACATACAGGTTGCTTCGTGCTGAATGACATTTCTCTTTCAAAACACTTATCACAAATAAAGTCTACACAAGTAAACATTATACAGTCTTAATGCTCCCTACAACAAATTTGGTCAATATTTGTAATTTTTCATTATAATTCAAAACATCACAAATGTTAAAACAACCAGCAAATGGTGTTGCAGTATACAGAACTTTATAACACTGCCCAGCAGTTCTGTGTTTGCACTTCACAAAGATAACCTCTCATTAGTTCATGTGAATAAAGTTGCAATACAAATGGAGCGTCTTCAAATCAATATGACACTACACTACACAGAAACTTTTCATGTTGATTTTGATGGAAATTGTTCTGCATTCTTTCCTTTTTTACAGAGGTACACAGGCACACAGCAGAGTAGGGGCTGACAGTCAGGAGTTCAGTGTAAATGGCTGTGAGAGTCATCTACTCTTTTCCAGATTTCAGAGCGCCATGCATTACAAGCACCGTGCCTTCAACCACATCCCAATGCGTTCAAGTGTAAAAGCTACAACTTTCTGCCATGCTTGGTTAACAGGCATATACTCGTATCTTTAAATTCAAATGTCACTGAACTCAAGCAAGCATTGTCAGACAATGAATGGCATGGGGAAAGTTTTGCTGTATTAGTCCTTAGGTTCTTAACAGCAGTCAAGGAATGAACAATGTGAAATGGAACGATGCAAAATGGGTTAAGGCTAGGAAATTGTCAAACCTTGGTGGAACTTCATGATTTAAATGCTGAAAAACGACAGTCACAGAAGATCTTGATTCATGATACCTCATGATCCCAATACCCATGGTAAGGTGATATAATGAACATGACAAACTAGGAGGCTGTACGTCTGTTTGAAAAAATAACAAGTCACAGACCTTGACTCACATGCACAAAATCAGCTATGAGGATACACTGCTGACATCACCAAACAGTGATTTATTTCATCTGAGGATAAGTTACTTGTGCTTGTTATCAAATTACATGTACAGTGCGACAATGTTAACCTGGGAAGACATCAACACAAACACTAGCTGCATGTTACTATGGTAACTACTTCTGCAGCATCAGTCTCAGCAATTTAGCTGCCCACACTAATTCTCCAACAGTTCCTATTCTTTTTCCTCATTCCATTCAAAGGCAACTGTCCATAGTTGCAAGACATCCAAGTTCCTAGTGCTGGCTATTAACCCATCACCATACCACCACCACCACCACCACCATCACTTTCTGAGTGTTCAGCACATAGATGTAAAACCTGTAAACAAACTTCATTCCATCTTCTTCATGACATGCCAACCATGACATCTGTCTCTGTGATTTTACCTTGGGGTTGGGGAACTGGAACTTTTTCGCTTTTTCAGTGAGCCCTACAAAACAAGGAAAAGTGCATGCCAAACAAAAACACAAGCACCAAAAGCCAAATTCAGACTCAACCAATGTGCACATGATCAAAACCATTCTACTGACCCTCTATAAATCAATACACTACAGCACTGACTAGAGATCAAACCCACAAAATGCCAGGACTATGTACAAGATCACTATGCTGCAATGGGTAATTTACCAACTGAATTCACTATCACAGTATTTTCCAATATCCCATTTACTATAAGAGCCATCTTCTTCTTCTTCATCTTCTTTCTTCTTTCTTCTTCTTCTTCTTCTTCTTCTTCTTCTTCTTCTTCTTCTTCTTCTTCTTCTTCTTCTTCTTCTTCTTCTTCTTCTTCTTCTTCTTCTTCTTCTTCTTCTTCTTCTCTTCTTCTTCTCTCTTCTTCTTCTTCTTCTTCTTCTTCTTCTTCTTCTTCTTCTTCTTCTTCTTCTTCTTCTTCTTCTTCTTCTTCTTCTTCTTCTTCTTCTTCTTCTTCCAGGCAATTCAAGGCATGAATTAAATGAGATGTGGCACTGAGTCTGACAAAGATTGCTTTCATCACAAGAAACAAAACAATTTCATACAAGGGACTCATTGCAGCATTCTAAAAATATAGGCTTTCATTGCAGCAACAATAGTGCACAAATCCTTTTAAATGACAGATGAATTTCAATACTGCAGAGACAAAAATGGTGCTCACCCTACAAAAAGAATACCAAAAGCATGGACTCAAAACAAAAAAAAAGCAAAGAAGAGAGAGATAATACTGCATTAACATATGAATCACTGGAAGATCAAAATAGGATTCACTTAAATTCAAATACTGGTGGGAAGTATTGTTGGCCACTCAAATTTGTCCACTTAACATTGTTGGTGACAAAAGTCCTGCTTTCATTACAACATCTTCAAAATTTTATCAGGGCAACATCACAACTTCCATAAAAAAGAGACAATGTTCATGTTGACGGTATAAGAAAATTTTCATATGAATTAATGACAATTAATTCATTAATGAGCCAAAGGTTATCTGAAAGGCTGTGCTGACTACCACAAGCCAGAAATACATGACTGCACATTGACTTGCACAACTCATGTTCCATTAATTTACTTCCTTAACTCTGAAAGGATTTTGAAATGCAGAATACTAACCTCTATGATTAATGTTCAACTTACAGTTTGGGACGACTTGGAGATATTGATGTAAGCATAAATGATATATGTCCTAACTAATGGTCCACTTACACTTTGGGAGGACTTAGAGAAATTGAGATGGGCATAAATGATAACTCCAATGTCCTTGTGTCCTGCCTCCATGGCAATGGAGAAGGCAGTGCTGCCATCCTGACAGGGAAACCAAACAAAACAACAACGTCAAGCAAACAAAATCAACAAGCATGCAAGCACCAAGAGTCAGAATGAAAGAAAGAAAAATCTGGCACTGAAATACATATGCTCCCACATTTTACATAGATAATGCAGCCACAATCAAACTAAACAAAATAAAGTGACTGAACTGATTATGTTGTCTTAAACCAAAAAAAACTGTACCTATTTTACATTCCAGCACAGTAGATAGACAGCAGCATGTGCCAAATTAAACAAAATTAATGTGATGATAATGCACAATAATTGCTTTCTAGAGAAAACTTATTTTACAGTGTGATGAGGGGGAAGAAAAAAAGAGATGCATTGAGAGTGAAAATGTGAAAAATGCACAAAAAAGTATCCCCAAACGAGAACATTCATTCTCACAAGCTAAGTCACATTCCATGACCAAAGGCAAATACACAGTGCTTGATAGAAATACACTGATGGAGCATTCAAATGACAGAAATGCAGAGAGGAAACATCAAATCCCTGAAGGAAAAAGAGTTTTGACGGAGTCCAGCACTGAACAGCGGCAATCCAATATGCAACACCACTAAAGCTGTGTGTGTGCCCGACTTTCCATGCGGTTCTCCTGATTATGATGGTTAAGTCTCAGCAACCTGAAAAATACATACAGGCAACATGCACACACACACACATATACTTTCTCTCTCTCTCTCTCTCTCTCTCTCTCTCTCTCTCTCTCTCTCTCTCTCTCTCTCTCTCTCTCTCTCTCATATACACACACACACACACAGAGAGAAAATGAAAAAAAGGACCCTCATCAGAGAGACATCATGAGGTACCTACAAGCATTGCCAGAGGACCTGAAAGTACACAACAGACAACAGACCAGCACAAGCTACAGAGAGGACACACTGCCACTTCATGACTACATGCTCACGTTGTCTGTAATGTCAGCATTGAGGCCTGGCACAGACAGGAGCAGCTTGACGATGGCAGTGTGGCCATGCTCACAGGCACACATCAGCGCCGTGGATCCCTCGTTGTCCTGCTCATTCACCCTGGCCTTGGCATCCAGCAACAGCTGTACCATGTTCTTGTAGCCCTGGGTGGCTGCCAGCATCAGCGCCGTCTGCCCTGTCTGCAACATCAGGCAGTCTCATTGACATGGCATCATGGTGGTGGTGGTGGTGGTGGTGGCAGCGGCAGTGATGGTAGTGGAGTTGGTGGCAGAGGTGGTGGTGGGAGCGAAGGTGGGGGTGGAGTAGGTGAAGGTGGAGGTGGTGGTGATGGTGATGGTTTTGGTGATGGAGGTTGTGATGGTGGTGGTGGTGGTGGTGGTAATGGTAGTGGTGATGGTGGTGATGATGGTGGTGATGGCAGTGGAGTTTATTGTGTGGTGATGGTGGTTACAGTGGTGGTGTGGTGATGGTGGTATTGGCGGTGGTGGTGGTGGTGATAATGGTGAGCATGTAGTATTGGTGACACCATTAAACAAATCAATTGCCCCAGAAAGTAATAGTTCACACTGAAATTCTGATTGCTTTTATCCACTTCTCAAGCAGATTAGTCATGAATGACAATGAAAAAGAGAGCAAAGAGTTGATAAAAGGATAAAGAAGCCTCAGATGAATTAGTCTGGCAGAAAAAATACCATTTTACTGACATCAATACCAAAACTAACATCAATTCTTTTAATGTGACTTATGCAAAATGACAACACATCTAGGCATGCTAAAAATTTCTGTTCAAAACTCATCTATCAGAATGCTTGAAAAAAGTCTTCACATCTGCATTTCCAAGTCTTCATGCAACACACATTCAACTCTCCACATGTCCAAGCCTCCACGCAACACACATTTAACTCTCCACATGTCCAAGCCTCCATGCAACACGCATTCAACTCTCCACATGTCCAAGCCTTCATGTAAAACACATTCAACTCTCCACATGTCCAAGCCTTCATGCAACACACATTCAACTCTCCACACACCTTCTGGGAGTGGGCATTGACGTCTCCTGCTGCAAAGATGCGCCGGCAGATCTCGGTGTGGTGGTCTGTGCTGGCATCGGCCAAGGCGGTCAGCATGAGTGCCGTGTAGCCAGCACCATTGTACTTGTTGACATCCACCGCCCCCGTGTCCAGCAGCAGTCCCACGATCTCAAAGTTCTGGTGGGACACTGCGAAGTGCAAGGCTGTGTTGCCCTGTAGGAAGAAAATAAGTTTGAAAAGTTACAGCAGTCTTTGGATACAGCAGGATTTCTATAGCAGAAGTCAGCTAAATGAACCAGACTGAGGAAGTAATATCCACACTACAGAGTTATGAGACAGAAATTTACATGAAAGATACTGTCCATCATTAAGAATGTTATCATGACTGAACATTTTTTTAAGCTTTGAGTGGCAATATTTCACCCACCAAAAGAATGCAGGAAAAATAGGTTCTTTGACAAACCCTTACAGGCACACACTCATATCTGGTATATTTAATTTATACAAAAATTTACACATACAAACATACTTGTGACTTTGTGCATGTGTGGGCACAAGTGAGCACATAATCACATACATGCCTTCCATACATGTAAACACACACACACACACACACACACACACACACACACACACACACACACACTCACAAACAAACACATACACACAGTCACTCACAAACACACACAAACACACACACACACACACACACACACACACACACACACACACACACTCATAAACAAACACATACACACAGTCACTCACAAACTCACACACACACACACATGCATGCAGAGGCACCACATACATGGGCGTCAATCATGTTGACGATGAACTCAAGGAGGCGGCGTGAGATCTCGTTGAAGGAGGAGAGGTAGTCCTCCACCTGGTGAGGCGAAGACAGCTTCTGGCTGGACACTCGGAACCACTCAGCCTGCAGCACTGTCTGGCTGGCGTTCTGAGGAGGTCAGCACACACACACAGTGTCAGCAGCACAAATACTGAGAGAGAGAGAGTGAACAGCATTTTCAGTGTCATCCTCTCTGAGAATATGAAGTCCAGACTATCCCAATACAGGTACACTGCATTTGTCCATGTCGTAACTAACATTCAAAGAACCAATGGTTTAGCCCAGCTTCAGAATGAAATTTTTGGTGAATTAGCTACACTTAGACAGTCACTTGAAGTTAATGAAAATAACAAAACATGTCCACCACCACCACCACCACCACCACCATTTCCATCCCTACCCCCACCCCCCCTCCCACTCTAGGTAGCTTTTATATCAATTGCACCAGATGAAAATGTTATAACCAACCAGACCTGGGTACCCCAAATTTTGCCTCAGCGTACTCACTGGTTCAGATATGCGTATTTTTATAAAACTGTGCGTATTTTTTGCGCGGACCGACAATTTCAAAAATGCAGCTTTTGGTTTGCATACAAAGAGGCAATGCAAGTGAAGAGTTACCTCCCCCTTGACCGCTGAATCCGGCTGTTTAGTTGAAGCGAAACTATGTATCTCTACAGGAGGCCACTGGTCACGTAGGCATCCCGCAGCGCGCCTGAACTGATTTTGGCGAGAGAGAGAGAGAGAGAGAGAGAGAGAGAGAGAGAGAGAGAGAGAGAGAGAGAGAGAGAGAGACAGAGAGAGAGAGAGAGAGACAGAGAGAGAGAGAGAGACAGAGAGAGAGAGAGAGAGAGACAGAGAGAGAGAGAGAGAGCAGAGAGAGAGAGAGAGAGAGAGAGAGAGACAGAGAGAGAGAGAGAGAGAGAGACAGAGAGAGAGAGAGAGACAGAGAGAGAGAGACAGAGAGAGGAGAGAGAGAGAGAGAGAGAGAGAGAGAGAGAGAGAACAGACAGAGAGAGAGAGACAGAGAGAGAGAGAGAGAGAGACGAGAGAGAGAGACAGAGAGAGAGAGACAGAGAGACAGAGAGAGAGAGAGAGAGAGAGAGAGAGAGAGAGAGAGACAGAGAGAGAGAGAGAGAGAGAGAGAGAGAGAGTTAGAGAGAGAGAGAGAGAGTGAAACAGAGAGGTGTGAGGTATCCTCCCTGCTTAAGCGATCTAAGACTGCGATGAAGAGCTCTACTAGTCAAAACACAACTACGCAACAGCACGAGGACTGACCTGCCAGCCATCCGCGGAAAATATACAACTGTGTGATCGGGAACGCCCCCGGGGGGTCGGCGGTGAGGCGAGGGGGCGGGGAAGGAGGGGGGGAGCGGAGGGAACCTTTTAGATTTCACGATTGGTCGTATATTTTCTGATCATTCAACCATTGCTCCATATTTTTTCACAGCAAGTCGCATAGTAGTCTCGTATATTCCCAATAAAGGTTTGAGCTGGTAAAAAAATACGCCCTGTAAAATCGATCAGGAATAGGTAAACAGGTCTGACCAACAGACTTGCATATATTCATCATAATTACATTATATGTCTACTTTTCCCATTAAAAGCCACTAAAACTGAACCACTTTAATTTCATTTTACCCCACACTCTAAATTATATATATTATTCCATTATTACAACACAAGTACGACGACAAATGTAAGGAATGAAAACATGGTACAGTGAAGAGGCACTGACAGTGACAGAAAAACAGATCAGATTGAGATTACGTGGAAGAAAGGAAGGGATGGGGAAAGGAAACATCCAAGGAAGAAGTTACTTGACAATGACAGAAAACAAGTAGCCATGACTGTTTTAACTGGACGAGACTGCTTGCTGAATGGCTCGTAGCCATGGAGATGAAAGTGCTGAAGGGACCCAAATCTACTCAGCTGCTGACACAAAGGTCAAGGCCGTACGATACTGACCAGTTCCTTGGTCTGGATGGTGGTGGAGTCCACCAGGTAGCGCGCCATCACCTCGCACGCCTCCGCCATCTCCTTGCTGAGCTCGTACCTGCAGCAAACGCAGTGATCTCCCTTGAACAGTATGCCCATCATGTAGAGCACAACCGTCTGCACAAGTGACAAAATGCTCGTGCAAATAGTCACCGAACGACTCGACATTGATTTACTTGAATCACTGCTGTTACAGGCGAACTTTTTTTAGTTGTATTGAAATTTCGTCCATTTCATTTCCACGAATAAGAGGCAGGTTTTCACAGTGCGGCAAATCTATTTTAAGTTGTCTCACCCTTGACGACATCAAGAGGCGGAAATAATGTTGACGATTTTGTCTCTTTTTTTCCCAATAACGTTGTCCGATTTTTAAAAACTCACAAGTTATCTTGTTAATCACTGACATCCTTACTCATGAAAATTGGTTAGACAATCGCCCGCTAAACAGACGGCTCAATTCCATTTACAACACTGATCGGTCCTACCGGAACTCATAGAGCGGTAAGATTTGAAGAACACTACTGACGTGTCTCGAATGTTCTGGTCGAACATCTTGGCGCCCGGCACTCCCTTGGCGATGGCCTGGTCGTCCCGGCACTCGTAGACGATGCTGCCCTCCCTACCGTCGTAGGAGCCTTCCTCGTAACTGCTGGAGGAATGACCGTCGGACTCGCTTCCAGAACCTTCCTCCTCCTCCTCTTCCTCAGACGACGATCCCGTGCTGCAAAGATGGAAGAGTGTTGTGAATAGTTCACATTCGTTCACAGTAGTTTGTGTCATACTGCTCAGAAAACTTAAAAGTAAAAATACGACAAAAACTTATCCGGTCGGGAAAATGTTATTGTATCTTTGTATCCCCAATCGTCTCCATCCAGAACCTTGTACAGTAGAAACTCAAAATCATACACCGTGTTTAAATTTGATTCTTTCGTCTCGTCGTTCTAAAACAAGAGGATAAAACATAAAACCTAAGTAAGCAGCTGCATTCATTGGAAGAAAAAAGGACAGCTACTCACTGTGTAGCTTCCGCCGTCTTCCTCAGAGACAACTCTCTAGACAGGAGAGAAAATTCCAAATGAATGTGAGAGATGTGTCAACCTATTGATTTGCAAATTCAGTCATTATTTTTCCTCCTTCAGCACGACAAGCGGCAGCACAGTGCATGCGTTGTGGTCAAGCAGACGACCGAGACGACGAGGGCGTCCGAAGCAGACGAACTGTGTCGACAGCAGCCCAGCAGGCGTCAAGGCTGCCGTGTACGCCAGTTATGCATGCAGGCTGTTCAGGAGTCTCTACTGTTTGCTCAGGCACGGGGCGATGCACTTGAAGCATTAAGCTTTAGCTCGTTCAAACAACATCTACATTCGCACTGCTTCATTTCAAAGAGCACTGCAACGATCCTGGGGTTTTGATGTGCCTGTAGCTTTTTGGAGCCGATGCAAAGCACACAAGACGTGCAAATGACTGGAAAGACAACACCTGTCTCCGTGGTTTCGACTCCCACGCAAGTGGCTACAACCTATTCACGTCACCCCCTCTCAATAGCTGGTAGTGGGCCAGGTGGGCAGGAAGCACTGAGAGGCAGGCAGACTGGAGGGTGGGGCGAAGATAAGCAAGAACAAAACTACGTTGACGGTGCAAGCAAAAACACAAACGCAGTCAGAAATTAAGAAATCCGCACAGCTGAGTATCTCCTGTATGTCTTCCAGCTGAAGAAGTAGATGCGCAGGATAAACAGACACCCCACCCACCCACCCACCCTGTCTGTCTGTCTGTCTGTCTGTCTGTCTGTCTGTCTCTCTCTTCTCTCTCTCTCTCTCTCTCTCTCTCTCTCTCTCTCTCTCTCTCTCTCTCTCTCTCTCTCTCTCTCTCTCTCTCTCTCTCTCTCTCTCTCTCATATATGCGAGACTGTTCATAACGGTTGGCGCGATGCAGTGCCGACTGACTTTTCACATTAAATCACGTATTAATTTGCAAAATTTGAAGTCTTGATACGTTCACAT
>JAWQFJ010009294.1:100000-105000 GCA_034096865.1 Theodoxus fluviatilis | reverse complement strand
AGACTTACCAACTGTCACGTTCTCCTCATTGTTTAGAAATATTTTCTTCTGTTCTCTTTAAAAGTAAACGTACGCAAAATACTATAGGAATCTACTGTTCAGAGTATTCAGTCTCTAAGAGTGACGTCTTGAGCTATGATATTCCGACAGCCTGAGTAATCCCACAGTCTTGTAAGTGTGCGCATCCTTTCACATGCAATTTTGGGCCGTTTCCGATTGAACTAATGCTGGGGAGAAATCAGACGATGCAGCAGTCAGCGGCAATTCATCGTCGTCAATAGAACCACGCCTTTCAAAGCCCCAGATTGATCAAGTCGTCACATGGGAGACTGGTATGGCTTCGAATTTTCGCCTTATCAGCTCGAAGACGTGATGTCAGACAGGAAGGTTGGTCAGGGTTGATGGGAGCTGATTACTGCAGTGAAGACCTACAGCCCAAAACGTCAAGACGCTCTGTCCAATCAATAGCTTGCAAATGGGAGTATGGGAGTCGGGCACTGAGGTCTATCGCCACACTGGAAAACTGGATTGAGTTAAACTGGGAGAGCAGAGCAGACTCGTGATCAGCATCCTCATCAGCTTGCTCGACTACCTCACACTGATTGCACTTACATTGAAGCTCGCTCACCCCCACTCCACCCCCACCCCCACCCCCCATCCATCGGATACACTTAGTCTATATTTCATTGTGAATCTTACAATCTTGACACGATATATTTTTTTAACTTGTACATATGTGTATATTACTACGTTGATAGGTCGTCGGCCGCAATTAAAAAGAATCAAAGAATCTCTCTTTCTCCCCCCTCCCCCCCTCTCTCTCTCTCTCTCTCTCTCTCTCTCTCTCTCTCTCTCTCTCTCTCTCTCTCCCGCCCCTCCCTCCCTCCCTCCCTTAAAATTCCTTTGTTACAAGTTCCCGTGCAACGTCCATTCAGGCAGGCAAGTTAATCCGGAAGCAGGGGAGACGGGCTGCATGAGAGCAGGCAGCTCTAGGACTGCACCTTTGTGTCCTCGTGGCGCGAGCTAGGAAACTGCTTCGGTGGAACTGCCTTCTGTAGGCAAGATGTCCAAACGCGATTTCGCTTTCACAAAAAGTTCCAGAAACGTCCAGATGATAATGAACTGTTGAATAATTCAACAACCTTTTATTCCTGAGGTCAATGTTCTAATGTGTGAAGTGTGACTGTCCGACCTTTTGAAGCACCCATTCTTTCCCACGAGAAGGGTATACAAAGAATGGACATTCATTTCACGAAAATGGATGCATTTCTGCAACGCGCACTTTTCTTCTATACTACAATTTCTGCTTCCAAACTCGACCTTCAGGGAGTGGCTCTGTACACGACATAGGAAAGACTTGTGGGTATCTATGCCTGCCTGCCAGTCTCCTAGCACAGAATGTATCTGTCTGTCTGTCTGTCTGTCTGTCTGTCTGTCTGTCTGTCTGTCTGTCTGTCTGTCTGTCTGTCTGTCTGTCTGTCTGTCTGTCTGTCTGTCTCTGTCTGTCCTTCTGTCTGTCTGTGTCTGTCTGTCTGTCTGTCTGTCTGTCTGTCTGTCTGTCCTTCTGTCTGTCTGTCTGTCTGTCCTTCTGTCTGTCTGTCTGTCTGTCTGTCTGTCTGTCTGTATGTCTGTCTGTCTGTCTGCCTGTCTGTCCTTCTGTCTGTCTGTCTGCCTGTCTGTCCTTCTGTCTGTCTGTCTGTCCTTCTGTCTGTCTGTCTGTCCTTCTGTCTGTCTGTCTGTCTGTCTGTCTGTCTGTCTGTCTGTCTGTCTGTCTGTCTGTCTGTCTGTCTGTCTGTCTGTCTGTCTGTCTGTCTGTCTGTCTGTCTGTCTGTCCTTCTGTTCAAATGTACTCTCACCACTTCAGCCATTAAACCTCGAACATTTCACTTCAGACTTTACCGGTAATATTTAAGAAGGCCGATGTACGGTTTCACCCACGAAAGTGAGAAGACAGCTACAATACTTCAGCATACGTGTTTGCGGGTTATCAAGGATTCACAAACACTCCTTCCCCTTAACAGCCGATGTGAAGTCAATGTATTCAGGTCGGCCAGTGCACAGTAAACGGGGTAACGAAGGGCATCCCAATTTCAGTAGGCGTCCACATCACTCCCAAGTCTCCCATTCCTCCGGCACTGACGAATTGGTACAAGACCATACTCAAACTGTACACGGTAATTATTTCCTTTAATGGACACGTGTGCTAGCTTACTTTAGGCTGTGTAAAACACTGCACAATCGTCGACAATAAGCAAGAAAGAAATATTTTAAAAGCATTGATCCTGTGCATGATCATTAGTGTTGTTAGTGAGCTTATTGGGCGAAGAAGTAAACGTAAGGCAAATATGAAAAGCCAAAAGACCTACAAATCACAAGGAACCTACACAATTGCAGACCACATGGACATCACTGGTCGTGGATGATTTGACCCCATTGGAAGCACCTGTTGACACCTGCTATGTAGGTTAGGCTGTCCAGTACTGATGACTCATGTCAGTGAGATGGGAACATCCACCAACACGGCCCCTGTACCCAGTTGAACCCAGAATTCTCCTCAGCTGCAGCCATTAGCTTGCAAATAGGTGCACTGCCAGTTTCTCATTTCCTGTCTCATCAATGTGAGGGACGGGGCAGCCACTGTATGATTTGTGTACAAATAGAGCTGTGTGTGTCACACAGGCAGTCACAGTGACAGGTCATATGCTGGAGAACAAGCTTGGTGGCCTCTTCAACAGACCGCCTGCTGTGTGTGGAGTGCTTGCTCACTTCAACAAGATGGCTATTGCTATCCTCGGGGTTATTACAGACCATGTCAGAATGACCTCTGGTCTTCACAGACAGAAGACTGTATATGTACAACAAGGCGAACACAGACACAGCATGGACACTCTTGTTTAGAATCAAGCATCAGCACGTGTAGTAGAAAGCTGCAGTTGCAAAATGGAGAAGCAAGGAAAAATCTCTCAGCGGTGGCATAACAAGTCATGTTGTCAAACAACTGCTGAACAACCACAAATCATTGCAGTAATGAACACAAGGCACAAAAGATTATACGACCGTGAACCACCAAAGAAGCATTCTCTTACATTTTGAAGTTGAGAGAGACTCAGAGAGAGAGAGAGAGAGAGAGAGAGAGAGAGAGAGAGAGAGAGAGAGAGAGAGAGAGAGAGAGAGAGCACGAGAGCGAGCGAGAGCAAGAGAGTGAGAGAGAGAGACAGAGAGAGAGAGACAGAGACAGAGAGAGAGAGAGAGAGAGAGAGAGAGAGAGAGAGAGAGAGAGAGAGAGAGACAGAGACAGAGAGAGAGAGAGAGAGGGGGGGGGGTGAGAGAGACAGAGATACAAAGATAGAGAGACAGACAGACATGCACACTCACATGCACATGTGCGTGCACATGCACACACACACACACATACACACACACAAACACACACACACACTCATGCACATTTGCACACAGAGAGATCAAGTGCCAGAAAGACTTATTAATATTTTTTAAAGAACACAATAGCATTGTGACCTAAAAGGCATTGCTATTACACAAAATGTAAAAGAATACACTTGAAAAGAAAAACAGTAAGGACATTAGGAGAACAAAACAGCTAAAACTGAAGTCAGAAAGCTACAAATAAAGGTACAAAGATTGTTATTACACACACACACACACACACACACACACACACACACACACACACACACACACACACACACACACACACACACAAAGCGTGCACGTGAGAGAGGCAGACAGACAGACAGACAGACAGACAGACAGACAGACAGACAGACAGACAGACAGACAGACAGACAGACAGACAGACAGACAGACAGACAGACACACAGACAGACAGACAGACAGGCAGATAGACAGACAGACAGACAGACAGACAGACAGACAGACACAGAGAGATGGTTGAAAAGTAAACAGCAATTTTGAAACTGAGATGCTGTAAAATAAGGCGAGTGTTGACAGTCCACACACATCAAAGGCAACTCACCCTCCTGTGACAGACTCTGCAAACTTGATTCCCTTCTTGACGTGGGTGTCCGACTTGCTCCTCTTCATGATGGACTTGAGCACCGTGGGCTCCCCACTGCTCACGTTGCCAAAGGAGGCAGCGTGGCGTGTTTCCATAGAGCCGAAGCCACTGTCGGCAGCACTGACGTCACCCTGGGAGGCGCTCGTCTGGTTGGAGATGCGGCGCCCTTCTGTATATCCTCCAGAACTGCTGGCTCCACTCACCACTGTTATGTCCCCCAGCCTGTCCCCACCCGCGTCCCCGCCAGAGATGACCTCCCTGGTGACCGTCTCCTTACCGTCCTTCACAGTCCTCGTCTCCTTCACCGTCACCATCTCCCCGTTCTGGACGGTGCGTGTGGTGGTGACCGTGGTCAGACTGGAGGATTTCTCGCTGTCCACAACACCAGACTTCGTCTCCGTCTTCGTCGTCTGCCCTTCCGCCTTAGCACCACTTTCGTCAAGGTCTTCAATGGAAAGGAACTTGCGCATGTTGGGAGGCATGAAGTCCTCCACAGGACCTGACAACTGAGCGATGCCAGTCAGGCTGTTTCGGTTGCTTCTCTTGCTGCCTTTGCTGCTCCTACTACTGCTGGTGGTGGTGGTTGAGGTCATGCCCTCTTCAGCCTCCCCAAAGCTTCTCCGCTTGGCGGCCTTCTCAGCCTTGCTGTTCTGGTCTTGACCCAGAGCAGACAAGTCCATCAGTCCTGCTGACAACATGCCACCTCCAAACTTTGACAGCCCCGACGAACCCTTCACCTCCTTGGTTCGCACTGTGTGATGTTCGGTCACCTCAGGCTCTCCCGTGGTTTGTCCAGACTGCAGAGAAGTGACCACAGTCCTAGTTGTGGTTGTTTTCGAGGAGCCGCCCCTACTGCCCCCAGAGACGACAGTTTCTGTTGTTGTGTGTGTGCTCCCTTGTCCATCCTTGCCTATGGGCGAGAGGTGCGCCTTGCTCGACGTCTGTCCAGAGGTTGATGAGG
>JAWQFJ010009294.1:85000-90000 GCA_034096865.1 Theodoxus fluviatilis | reverse complement strand
CCATCATGCCACATTTGGTGTTGATAGACTTAATAGTCTCCGAGAAAAATCCAACGTTTAAGTTTTTTACGCCCGGACGCCCGGACGGACGGACGGACGGACGCCCGGACGGACGGACGGACGACACGGCTCAGTACATAGACTCACTTTTGCTTCGCATGTGAGTAAAAAAAAACCACACCAACACAAGCAAGCGGCCACTCGACCACGTAACAATAGCCCCGCAACTCAAATCCTGACAATTCGAGCAAGACGAGGTAGAGTTCATTCACAGAACAAATCCAATGAAACAACAGCCAGGCAAACTGAGAGGGAGCCGATAGCTTACGATACCTGCACTGGAGTGGTAGACCAAACATGCTTCCAGCTGACCATGCAGAGAATGACGGCACACAGCATTAGGCCAGGCTCGCCACAGGGAAAGCACGCTGGGCGACGAGGCGGAAATCGAGTGAGGTCGCCAGTGAGAAAGCAGAGTTAAGGCTGGTCCAGAACTTTCCACTCACGACACGTTAGCGACATAACACTTGTCACCTTCAAAACCAAGGTTGACCAAGCCTGTTTCTAATGTGAATGTCCACTATCCATGACGGTTTCAAAAGTGAAAGACGAGGAGGTTTTTGCGTATTGATAGAGGCACAGACAAAGCACCAACAATATGAAATCCATACCGGTTGATATGATCCTTCAATGACAAGAAATACATGGATGAAGAAGGAGGACAACTGCATATGTAGGAAGATCAGCAATATCAGAAAAAGCACACGGAAGAAACAGAACGAAGATGATCACGTGGAAGACAGGAGAAGAGAGAACGGTGATCAAACTACTCAGAGTTCACAAACAAGGCGAATGAGATCAATGGAGACGACATAATGAACTATGACGTATGATAACGATGGAGAAAAAGAAAAAGAAAAAAGCCATCTCATGCATCCACAGCTGCACACTCCATCCATCCATCCATCCATTCATTCATTTACCCACGCATCCATCCATCCACTCCCCGACCCATCCACCCATCCATCCATCGATCCATGCATTCATCCGTTCATTCATCCATCCACTCACTCACTCACTCACCCACCAATCAACTTACCTACCCACCCACCCATTCATCTATCCTTCCATCCATGCACCCATCAGTCCGTCCACTCACTCACTTACCCACCCTTCCATCCATCCATCCATCTATGAATGCCTCCATCCATCCATCCATCCATCCATCCATTCACTTACCACCCACCCACCCAACCATCCACTTACTACCCACCTACCCATCCATCCATCCCCATCCATCCATCCATGAATGCCTTCATCCATCCATCGAAGAATGCCTCCATCCTTCCATCCACTCACGTACCACCCACCCACCCATCCATCCATCCATGAATGCATCCATCCATCTATCGAAGAATGCCTCCATCCTTTTATCCACTCACGTACCACCCACCCACCCATCCACCCCACCCATCCCTAGGACTTTAACCACGCTGATCAAGCCTACGAGCCTACCTCCATGGATTTGCGCAGCTTGCGTTTGGTCCTCTGGATGCGCTTGAGCTGCTTGAGCGTGCCGCCCGAGGCCATGTCCTCGCAGTACTTGATGAAGTCCAGGTCGATGTGGTAGCCGTACGGACAGCACGTGCACTTGCCATCCGCAGTCCACGTCACCGTCGACTCCACGCCCTCGCTCGGCTTCTCTGTCGTGGGAGAAATGGCAGCGAGGTGATAGTGGGTTGCCCTTGCTCGTCATGAGGGAGTAGTTTTAGTCTATGATGGGAATATGACAGTGGTGATGCAATAGAGGTTCAAGTAATGGTGCGGTTTTACATTGCGACTTGTTACCGATTTGGGAGCCTCAAACCCCTTGCAATTGATCTCTTTATTGGAGCAACAGTCCATCCTTTACTGGGACGTAACAACAAACACAGAGGCAGACATTTAGGAAAGGTCAGTATGAAACGTGTGGCCTTCCAGCTTCGAAGTAGGGGTTAGTCATTGCTATCCATTCCATACATCAACCCACCTGGTACAATTTATAAGAAGGAACTCCCTCGTATCAATAGACTGAGGTTCCACAGATGGGGAACCACCAGAGTCCGAGATGTGGAGAGGCTAGGCGCTGTACCAGAGGAATGAAATCTACAGGTGTATGTAGGACATAGGCAGCTTCGGACGCCGCTACCGCTAATCGCAAGCTTGTGAAAGCGAGCCTTCTAACCACTGGAGTAGGGTCCCGACTGCTGTTACTCATCATGAGTGGGTGAGCTTTACTGTGACAGGAAAAGATGGCAGTGAAGCAAAATTGAACCGCTAGTGCTCTTCGCGAGAATGCAAACATTTTCTTTTCTGTGATAGGAAAGGACAAGAGTGAAGCATTATCAAATCACTTATACTTAAAAAGATTATGAGGAGGAGACACGGGAGAAAACGCAAAAGGTATGTTGTTGATAGAGCTAGGTTTTGTTAGAATGATAACACAGAAGGACCTCGATGAATTCTCTTCTGCAGTAAAGACTGTTTCAGTGAGGTGCCTTTTCATTAAGGTTTTGTGGCCTATTTCAACATTCTCCTAGTGTGAAAACAAGACTAATGTACCATTGGCATATTGTTTCAACTACTACTTTCATTTATCATGGAGTTTCGTGTCTATTCTCCCATAGTTTGCTTACGTGATCTCTCAAACTGTCTGTCTGTCTCTCAAATAGTAATTCAGTCAGCCTGTCAGTGTTTCTCTCTCGTTTTCTATTCTTCTTCTTCAATGAAATGAAGGAAGTACAACCATTTCTAAGCCGCCCGCAAATGCAAGTCCTGGGGACGGTCTATCAACATCAAATCCAAATTAGAGAACTTCAAAAGGGGAAAGCGAGAGCGAGTGCATTTGTTCGAGGCATTTCTGGTCTGAATTAAAGCCAGACCAAGAGGGAAAACAACTTTGATCTCCATGGCACAAGAGAATTCGATCCAGAGGGGGGCAAAACAAGTGACGAAACAACAAAAGGAGCTGCATCTGCCTTCAATCGTGAAAGCACTTTTCCCCTTTCATGCAATTACGTTTCGCGCTGGGGAAGAACATTGACAGTTGTAACGTGACTGGTTGAAGTTCGACTGTGCCGTCTGACAGCACACTCAGGTGGTAGTCCTAGGGAAAATGCTATCCTTGAATACTTGACAGGTTCGACAAGTGCACAACTGCACGCACGCGATATAAGAAAAAGAAAGGGAGCGTGCGTGCGTGCGTGTGTGAGCGTGCGTGCGTGTGTGAGCGTGCGTGCGTGTGTGAGCGTGTGTGTGTGTGTGTGTGTGTGTGTGTGTGTGTGTGTGTGTGTGTGTGTGTGTGTGTGTGTGTGTGTGTGTGTGTGTGTGTGTGAGAGAGAGAGAGAGAGAGAGAGAGAGAGAGAGACAGAGAGAGAGAGACAGACAGACAGACAGACAGACAGACAGACAGGCAGACAGACAGACAGACAGAGAAAGACAGAGAGAGAAAGAGAGAGAGAGAGAGAGAGAGAGAAAGAGAGAGAGAGAAAGAGAGAGAGAGAGAGAGAAACAGACAGACAGACAGACAGACAGACAGAGAAAGACAGAGAGAGAGAGAGAGCCCCAGAGAGAGAGAAAGAGAGAGAGAGAGAAAGAGAGAGAGAGAGAGAGAGAGAGAGAGTCACATAGAGAGTCACATAGAGAGACAGAGAGAGAGAGAGAGAGAGAGAGAGAGAGAGAGAGAGAAGGAAGACATAAGACAAACCGACCGGCAAAGATTTACAAGCTGGCAAGCAGGCAGGCTGACAGGCAGACATACATAGATGAGAGATTCCTTGAACACCAAATATCCTGCACAATAATGACACACGAATACCCAATTCAATATGTGCTCTAGCAAGCAACTCGCTAGCGATTATTACAACAAAAACAACAACACTGACTCTACTCACTCTTTGCAATGTCACTGTTAGAGCCAACTCTCTTCCCTGCCTTTCAGCACCTCGTAACACGTCACTCGCTCTCTGTGAGGTGTGACCCTGTGCAGCTGGAGGGCTGGAGTCAAAATGGCGTGGACGAGGACACAGAGTGAGTGGGGAAGGTTACACCAAAAGGCCACTGGGCGGGCGCCTAACTTGCCCCTAAGCCTGGCAAGTCAAGGGGGCTTGCTACGTGTCTCCAGACAGCAGCTCCAGCCTCGGTTATTTCTGGGCAAGTGCACAGACACAAAGCCTGCAGTCAGGTTCATCCATAAGGACAACACGGCTCATACACCGTTTCATGGGATCGCAGCTCAGTGGCATAGCGAGGTCCGAGGTAAGCAGGGGCTGGAAATCAAAGCCCATTCTGCCCCTGAGTGCGACAATATACGTCGAGCCTTTGCATCCATCCTTTCTGACAAGGCATAAACCGAGTGGTCTGTTTGGGCATTTTTGCCCTTGTTAACATATCTTGGAAATTGATGGGAATAACAGATGGGTGCGGTATGAATAATGGGTCTCCCACGAGCGCGGGACGAGAATGCGAAACAATGCAAGGAATGGAGCATTGTATTGTCACATAAAGAAAAAGTTATAATGCTTTAGTCTAACACTCCTATCCAGAGCTTAAGTCAGCTCAAAGTTCTGTTGACAGATACACATGCAAATACTAAGCAGATTGACCATGTCAGCTTGATCAGTTCTCAACGTCTGTTCCTCGATCATGACTAAGGGTTCGAGATCACGAAGTTATCCATTCATTCCTCCTGTTTCAGCCGATGATCCTCTGCTAACAATTTCCGTCCAGAGATCTCCGGCCTAAATTTCTCAAGAATCAGCAATTCTCGGTCTGTTTGCCTCCACGCACGCTCTACGTCATGGATGAGTCATCCATCCCTCAAAGGACAAAGACCCTTGAAGGTTTTCGCCTTGAACAAAAAAAAAGATACACACAGCATGGTCCGCAGTCAAAAATCAGGAGTTGAAACTGGACATTCGTTTCAGTTTCACTCCAAGGCGGCAATGAATGAGAAGTCGTTC
>JAWQFJ010009294.1:47500-80000 GCA_034096865.1 Theodoxus fluviatilis | reverse complement strand
TGTTGAAAATGTCGTCTGCTTGTGAAGGAAGTCTACCAGTGTCTCAAGTCCGCATCACCTGAAATCAAGAGCAGCTCAGGTGAACAAATTGCAGGACCCTTGTGTCTCGGTCTCTTGATTCTCGCACACGAGTTCATGCAACTGAAAACACCTGTCATGCCATGGGTTCCTTTATTGGCCAAAGATGACATCATCGTCAGCATTAGTGCTGCTGGAAGACCACAGATGAATAATTGATTCCGTAAGCAACACAGAGCGTCGTAAGTCAGCAGCAAATACACCACAGCCTGGCACAATACAATGAGCAATGCCCGTTACACACACAGCCAGTTATTCCCATCGCTGAGTTAAACTAAAATCAGGCATAGAAATTCAAAGAGCAACAATTCACATGTTTGGTTCCATAATTATTTTTAAGGCAGAAAGTGGAAGAGGTGGTTGATGGGGGTAAAATAAAGTAAAAAGAGCGAAAGGAGACATGGATAAGAAAATGAAAGGGAAAAATCCGGAGAAATCTGACAAAAGCATTCACAACGAGCCATTACACTTTTCTTAGTTTTTCACTCCGTGTCGCGTAACCGAGGTGATAATACGAACTGGAGCTCTAAATCAAACTAAATCGTCCGGGAGATTCTAAGTGTTCGGTGACTGAAAAGCACACAATAACAAGTAAAACATACGACCAAAAACTGTGCTCTCATGTAATGTAGCACACTGTTGGCATGTCAGTTATTCGACAACCGTATCTTCGTCATTATTTCGTTTTAGGAGTTTCACACACACACACACACACACACACACACACACACACACACATTACACGCGCGCGCGCACACACACACAAACACATACACGCACGCACGCACACAAACACACACACACACACACACACACACACAAACACACACGCACACTGTACATCATCATCAATTCAGGGAACAGTCTATCACCCACTTGTTCTCAGTCTCCAGTCACTGCTTGTCTCGATCCTGCATCAGCACACCTGTTTCGAAAGAGGGTGTTCATTGCACACCTGATAGTGATACTATGGTAACCCAGGTGGCTGGGGGCCAGGAATTCATGGGAGTTGGGGGCTCGACCTCTGACCCTGTCTCGCTACAGCTACTGTTTCAGTCCACTGCTCGTCTCGCTACTGTTTCACTCCTCTCTGCTCTCTGGCTATCCTCCTCTCGCCACCATTCATCCCAATTCACTCCCATCGCCCACTCCACCCACACCCACAGCTTGCCGGCCTTGACCAGGAGGGACCACACCCGAGGCAGAACGCAATCTTATGGCGGCCCATTAGCACTTATCCTACCACTCCCCGGACTGTGCGAAGTCTTCTCATTTGAGGCAAAGGTTTTCTTTCAGCGGCGAAGATGAAAGCAGGATCAAGACAACAGAAAAGAGGCCGGACGCCACCGTGGAGATGGCTCCTCTCCCGTGGTGTACACTTCCAAGCGTTGTGGGTCTTGGATCGCACAGTCAGGATAATATATGCCTCTACATGAATGTTCGTGGAGAAAACACTTTTTTCAATGTCAAAACTCACTCACTCTCTCTCTCTCTCTCTCTCTCTCTCTCTCTCTCTCTCTCTCTCTCTCTCTCTCTCTCTCTCTCTCTCTCTCTCCCTCCCTCCCTCCCTCCCTCCCTCCCTCCCTCCCTCCCCCCTCCCTCCCTCTCCCTCTCCCTCTCTCTCTCTCTCTCTCTCTCTCTCTCTCTCTCTCTCTCTCTCCTCCCTCCCTCCCTCCCTCCCTCCCTCCCTCCCTCCCTCCCTCCCTCCCGCCCGCCCGCCCGTGTGTTTGTCTATTAGTCTGTCTTTCTCCCTCCCTCCCGATGCCTTAGATCACTGCTGCACACCGGGTAGGGTTAGGCGAGAGCTGGTGGTCGGGTATCGCGGTGGTTTCGGGTGGCAGTGGGCGGTCACGGTGGCTGGACTCAGACAAGGGGAGGGACTATGGGACACGGCACTCTGTTGGCCCAGCTCCAAACTCATCAGTGACAGTTGCCCTCCCCTCCCCCCTCCCTCCAATCCCCCTCCCCCATCCCACCCCCACCCAAATCACTGGCCGTGATGGACGCATGCAAGGAGGTTGAACCCGGACAGTGGTCTTTCAATGGAGTGGTTAGTTAATCACGTTTGCCCGCC
This sequence comes from Theodoxus fluviatilis, assembly GCA_034096865.1. Taxonomy (NCBI): domain Eukaryota; kingdom Metazoa; phylum Mollusca; class Gastropoda; order Cycloneritida; family Neritidae; genus Theodoxus; species Theodoxus fluviatilis. The sequence continues at coordinate 77,848 of JAWQFJ010009294.1, read as the reverse complement.
CTGGCTCGTTCCTCGAGGGAGACCTCGTGTGTCCGACCCGAGAGGCATTCAGAGCCGCGTATTCAGGTCCACTGCAATAACAAGGTTTCCCCCTCGGCGAGGAAGCTGTGCGAGTCCAATGAAACACACAAACAAGTGTCGCTGATGTCTTCCATCTACTCTCTATAGCGTGTATGGAAATATTATTGTTTACTCATGACACTGATTTGGCACAAACCAAAAAATGAACAACAGAGAAAGAATCATTTGTACTATTCAACTCCAGCTCACTGCAATCTTTGTCTGTAGTTATTGCAAAAGTTTTGCCTTGGACAAAGGCTGTTGTTATTTGTTGACTCCAGCCAAAAACCAAGGATACAGCAAAATGTTGTGATGTTGTACTGTTATGTGGGGATTATCTTCAGCCGTGGTAAGTTCCTAACATAACAACTGGCATTCTCTGGAGACAGAGATCAAATCCCCTGAAGACGGAGTGTGGCTGCCTATATGGCGGGGTGTTCAAAAACAGTCACACACGCAATCATCTCACCCACTTGGGTGATCCTGGGAGTGTTTAGCCCAGGTACGCAACAACACCAACAACAGCAACATTGCAAAAGTTAGTTCGAAAAAAAGAGAGAGTTAGAACTGTATGCAAATGATAGCACATTCTAAAGTACGACTGGATCACTACGACATTAAGAACAATAATCACGACCACTTCGCTCGCAACTTTGATTAAAAACGTCTGCACTTTATTAGTACGAGATACTCATCGCACGGCTAACTTCCCCACGGCTTTTTCAGCGTGAGACCTACATTAGCTTCAGGCACATTTGTACAATAAACCTTGCTTTACTTTGGCACGCCGTACAGTCTGACCAAAGATATAGGATCTTTGGTCCGACACACATTGCAAGTTTAACACCGCATCGCCAGGGACTTGGCGCAGCTGTGACATTGCACACCCTGAAAAAGTCAGCGAGGTCACACTGCGGAAAGCGAGGCGCACATGCGGGTGTTAGCTCAGGACGGAGGATCCACAGGCAGCTCGACATTTCACCCCGTAGCTTTCACAAATAAGCAAAGGCAAACGAAATTGGCACGCAGCGCCCGCCGTCTTGTCACAGTCGCCCTGGGAAAGCGGCCTGCACAAAACGGAGGCTTCGCCCCGGAGTCCCAAACACCCGAGCTTTGAATGTTCCCGTGTGGCTGAGTTTTGTGTGTGGTGATTTTTTGTTGTTTGATTTTGTTTGATTTTGTTTTATATTTTTATTTATTTTTTATTTTTTTTATATTTTATTTTTATTTATTTATTTATTTATTTATTTATTTTTTTTTTTTTTTGGGGGGGGGGCGAAAACACCACCTTGCGTGCACATGAAATGTGCCTACTTTAGAAGATTACACATTCATTTTAATGAGTTTCTGCATGCCAGGCCGTTCGTCAATATCTCCGTCGTGTGTGTGTGTGTGTGTGTGTGTGTGTGTGTGTGTGTGTGTGTGTGTGTTTATGTGTGTGTGTGCGTGCGTGAGTGCGTGCGTGTGTGCGCGCGCGCGTGTATGTGTTTATGTGCGTGCGTCTGTGTCTGTGAGCAAGTATGTCTCTGTGTATAAGCATGCGCGCTTGAATGCAAGTACCTATCTATATAAGTACGTACGTATAATTGGTGCACTCCCCTCCCCCCCGAACCTCAACCTCTCTCTCTCTCTCTCTCTCTCTCTCTCTCTTTCTCTCTTTCTCTCTCTCTTTCTCTCTCTCTCTCTCTTCCTCCTCCCTTCCCCCTCTCTCTCTCTCTCTCTCGATCTCTCTCTGTATCTTTCTCTCTCTCTGCGTCTGCCCTCCCGAAACCCCTTTACTTCTGCTTTCAGTTGTGCAAACCAAGCTCAGTGCACAAAGTGTGGTGGTGTCTACAGAGATCATTCCACTGCTGGAGTCCATACGCTACTTGGACTGCCTAAGCTCCAGAGAGAGCCTGCATGGAAAGCCTGCTTGTGTTTGTGCGATGACTGAGATAATGTCGCATGGCAGGCAGTACTGCAATGGTATGCATGGGAGGTCAGCATCAGGCGTAAAGCCGAGGTGGACACAAATTATTAACAGCTGCAGCTGTCGTCCATTTTCCCCCTCCATTCTCAAGCCTGCCCATCCCTCCCCCAACGTCCCTACATCCGTCCAAGTGGCAACGGCCTCAACCTGTCCTGCCTCACCACCACGGCAGCAATGAAAAGGTGTCCCACACCTGTAATCCTGTCAAGGCAATCCAGCGTAAATGAGTTCCAAACAACGAACACCTCTCTGGTGGTACACGCATGAAGAGCGCAGCTTTGGTGTTGTACAAAATCGTCCGTGAGTTGACAGAAGATTCACTCTTTCTCTCAGTATGTTTCTCTCTGTCACCATGTGGAACTATGTCTCTCTCGATCTCTCTGTTTACCTGCCTGCCTGTGTGGAACTCTATGTCTCTCTCGATCTCTCTGTTTACCTGCCTGCCTGCCTGCCTGCCTACCTGCCTGTCTGTGTGTGTGTGTGTGTGTGTGTGCGCGTGTGTGTGTGTGTGTGTGTGTGTGAGAAAGAGAGAGAGAGAGAGAGAGAGAGAGAGAGAGAGAGAGAGAGAGAGAGAGAGAGAGAGAGAGAGCGTCAATCTCAGAGCTCCGCCATTCAGTTAATCACGGCCTATTAAGATATGCTGCTACACTGTTGTAGACTCACAGCCTGGAGGTTCGACTTAGGGTAATCCCTGTTCCATAGCAAAGGAATACAAAGACGCACCCAGTTCCTGCCTGCACTCCCCGCTCGCTACACGGGTCTCCGCCCAGCCGTTCACTGGAACATACATGTACACTGGGTCTCTCTTAGAGGACACCTCCCCCTACCGACCCGGGACAGCGTGTTCTTGCTGTATCTGCTCACACTACACACACGCAATGCGAGTTTTGCTTCCTTTCTCCCATAAGTACTATATAAAAATACGATGTTTACACCTATACATGTACACCTTCGTTCTCTATAAATCACTGTGTCGATTTTGTGTTTTCTCCATGAACCGCAATCTGAAGAACATTTTAGAAAGCGATAAACATAATGAGTAAGAAATCCTGTTCAAATAGTCGCTGGTAAACTCATATTAGAAGGACTATCAGGGTTATTTTTATTTTAAAAAAAAGAAAAAAAGAATAGAATTAGTCGGACTTAGTGTCAAAGTTCACTTGCCCTTAGCGTCAGTCAGACCCCGGCAACCACTCCCTTTTCACATCCTAGCTGAAAGGCATTCTGACTCCAGATGTATAATTATCATCAATACCTACATCCCTGACTCCGACGTTTGAATTTTTTTTTCACACGCACACTTCTACATGCGTCGAAACATTTCCGATACTCTCTCTCTCACTCTTTTTATTTCTCTCTCTCTCACACACACACACACACACACACACACACACACACACACACACACACACACACACACACACACACACACACACACACACACACACACACACACACACACACACACACACACAAACACAACAACCTCCTCTTTGCACTCCACCACATCGTAGCACCTTCCTCAACCACGGCTCACAGAGGAAAGAAGACACGGCTAACCTTTCCGGGACTTCCCAAAGCCCTCCAAGTTCTGGTGGCGAGCCCAGAGCCGAAAGATGTAGTACTCCTCACCGTATGGACCCGCTCCCCTTACTGCGGCAGTCGCTTGGACCGCCGAGCCTGCCTGCTCTGTGCCTGCCTGTCTGACAAATTCAGTCCCCGGCCTGTAGGTGGCAGCGCGACCCTCCCCCTCCCACTCTTGCCCCCCAAATATGGAGCAGCGGCACGCGCCCCTTGGACCCCCAGTGTAATTAACCCTTTTTACCTCAACACGCCCAAAAGCGCCCCATCGCCCACGTCACTGACTCGTGTGAGCTGCATTCATGGGTGGGGATGCGCAGCATGGTGTCATAGACTTGGACAGGGTGTGGGCCGCACAGCGACACAGAACATGTCCTACATTTTCAATAGAGGAGTCACCTGGGGTGGGGGTGGGGGTTGAGGGAAAGAGAATGGGGGAGTAAGCATAGAATGAGGAAAATGAGGCTCTGTGCATGAGTTTTGACGTTGCAGGAGTGACTACAAGGAATCCATTTTGTTGACAAACAGGTCCGTGCACATCTCATCCTCCATCCACAGAGGCAGGCCGGAATGAAAGGCCGATCAAGAAGAGACCAGACCGACAGCATGGCCATTTCCTGCAGGACTCGGCCCACAGGTGTGCGTTCCCAAGTCTCGGTCATCACTCAACCTCTCTCTCTCTCTCTCTCTCTCTCTCTCTCTCTCTCTCTCTCTCTCTCTCTCTCAGCAAAAAAAACTTCTCTCCACTACTTCGCAAATATCTGCTGCTAAGACCTGGAAAAAAACGTCCACCTTCTCTCCGCTGTAATGAAACCTAACCTCTTCGCCTCAAACAGAGTATGAAACCCTTTCATCTTCCTCTTGCTGCCTCCCTGAAGAAAAAGACTCTGCCTGTTTACAGCCCACTCGGAAAGCCTCTTGCAAAGGCAAATAGCGGAATTACAGCGCTTGAAGACCTTGGCACAGAATATCGGCTTTCCCTGCCTTGCGGGCGAGGAGTGGACAGAAGATAGGGTGACGGTAGACGGCTGCTCTCTCCAATGTAGTGGTGGAAAGGGTTAAGCCGCCACCGACAGCAGCGCAGCGCACGTCCCATTTAGGGGATGAAAACTCAGCACGGGGGCGGTAGATATTGTTAAATTATTGAAACTCTCGCCCAGAGGAAAAGCTCAGCCCCAGTAGGGGTGGCACGGAACGCAATGCCTGGGGGGAATGACAATGAGGCGCCACACCCTGGAGGATGAGGGCAGTATTACGTACACAGACACGGTAACCCTATCCCCATCCCCAATCCCTACTACCACCCCCACCTCCATCCGCACCTGGATGCCTCGTGTCTGTCCTGCTTCACAGTGCTCACCTGTGTCTACCAGTCTTCCTTATCTGCGTGATGACCACGTTACAGCGTGCAACAGTGCATGCTTCATTTGTGAATGTTGGCTGCGGGTAAAGAGATGCGTTGTGGGAGATGTTGGCTCTGTAAGCAGGCGTAGCTAACAGAGGTATAATCTGAGTTTACGCAATGATAATTTACCTTTACATTAATTCGTTCAGTTATTTGTGCCCTATATCAAATCAAGAGCTAACATTCACTCTATCTACAAAGCAAGAAAGGTACATCTTTTGACCAGTCGACCATTTCACCATGTTATGAAACTGTGCTGTTGCTCCGTTGCTTTTTGTCAACCGGTTGAACGGCAATCGGTTCTATCAGTCACATGTGTGGACACATGTACTTCACTTATAAACACAATCTTGCACACTCCAGATACTGCGAGAGCGGTACTAGGCATAGACAGGGTTGCACACTCCAGATACTGCGAGAGCGATACTAGGCATAGACAGGGTTGCACACTCCAGATACTGCGAGAGCGATTCTTGGCATAGACAGGGTCTGCAAGCAATCCAACATCGCAAAGGCAAAGCCTGTGACCCACACACACAAGTACAACATAATTTACATACGTCCGTCTGTCAGGCCAAATCGTGTCTCACTTCCAGCCAGATTTACGACTTGTCCTGAATTCCTACACCGCGGGCGGTATATCTTTTTTCCCGGCCACACCAACCCATCTCCTCTCCGTTCTGCACAAGGCGACTCCTCGTCAGCACCTGTATGTTTTGGACACTGTGGCAGGATCAGTATCAGACGCTCATCTGGCAGACACTCGCGAATAAAAAAACAAACACTGAAGAACGATTATTCGCATGATAAGAGATGATGTACATTGCACTTAGACCCTTAATCAGTGCCATCGACATCGTGCACTCCCCGCAACGTTTGGTAACTTTGATGGGGTCATCTCGAAGGGAAAGAGAATGACCCTCTCCTTCAAATGGGCGTGCATTTTTTCCTTAGAGGACCCCATTTAGAGACATCAACGCCTTCAGAAGCAATCAGCTCTGCGAAAAACAGCTGCAATACTTGGCGGCACAACAAACTAAATCCGTGCCAGACGATCCACAAATTCTTGCTACGGTACTTTCTCCAGACACAACAACTCCTCCAACGCAGGCAGTGAGCCCGACAAATGTCTTCCTCCTACGTCCCAAGTCCACACCCTCACTCCTAAACGCTACAAGACTCACTCCACCCCCACACCTCTGATGAAAATCTTGTCTCCCTGCCTTCCGCCAACGCTTCCGGCCTCCTTCTCAGACGCCTCGATTCTTCCTGCATACGGTGGCTAATTCCAGGTGAGGACGACTGGTCCGGTCGCAGGTGGGTCGAGAGAGAACTGCAGTTTACATCGTTCCTTACTTAGTGTCGCCCCAGATATCCCACCTGCATAGGCAGGCAAAGGAGATCTCGGTCTATGTGGGTCACTGGATTACACTTGTTTACTGCTTTGCCTCCCTGTGTGCAACTTGCAGAAAGAAAAAAAATGTTTGTGCTATGCAGATGAGAATTGGACTGAGTAAAAAAGTAAATATTGCCCTTTCAGAAAGAAAAAAAGTAAATGCTTTCAACAATATTGTCAGTGCACACGTGTGTGCGTTCATGGTAGCATACTCACGGACGGACAGTAAATGCATGCGAGCGCAAGTGATTATGTACACATCTACATGTATGATTAATGCCAGTACTACCAGAAATTGTGAGAGTAACAAACCATGCTGTTTGCAAAAGCACGAGAGAATGAGTCACGATGAGGGTATACACCGCAACAACACTCAGCAACTGAGCTAAGCAAATTTGGAGTTGCCACCCTCTGCAGGGGAGACGTGTCACAAATACGTTCTTTATTTGAAGACATGCCAGATCCATAGAGCATACGCAACTGGTTGGCGTGGTTTGTCATAATGCAAGTGCAGAGTTTTAGTGTTCTGCTCTCGATAACACAAACAAACAGAAAAATCACAGACACGCTGGAGGAAAACCGCCGTCACTGCAGAAATCGCACGCTCGTACTGTATATGCACGAATCGAACACAGTTCGCCCAAGTATCGACCGTTCACGTACTCGACACCGTATTTGTATACGCCAGCGAATGGCTTGTTTGATCGTATTTGTACGTACATGTATGGCGTGCTTGTTCGTGTTTGTACGTACAATGTGGCGTGTTTACTCGTCAGAATGGCTGGAGAGACGAACACTGTCAGTGCTGGCACTTTCCTGGCGGATATTGTTGCCAAACAGAGCTGAGGGAAGGACTGGAAGAAAGTGCATGACAACGCAGAGCCACCGTGACAACGCAGTGAAGCTAGGTCTTTGTTCTATAAATGTGTCAGTGACACAGACGGTGAGACCAAGGCCCAGACTCGCGTGTGCATGCCCAGCCTGTGGCAGCTAGATCGGACTATGGCTGTGAACGTGCGGCTTGGCACCAACAAAACCTCAGCGAACTGGGAAAGTCCGGGCAGCTCAAGAAATATGTGTCCCCCTCTGGACCATGATAACGAACTCCAGTGGAATTGCAAGCGTAACAGGCTGGCCTCTAGCTTGAATGGTGGGTATGCCGTATTCAAACTTCGGAGACTCTCCTGACTTTTTTCGTATGGTTTTACTCCCATAGCTAGCTTCCTCTTTTCCTGAAGACTTTACGAATGAAGTATCGAGCAGGTTCCAGCAAAGCGACGAAATCAAGACCATGCAAAAGGAAGATAAAACTAATCAAATATCCCTGACACTTTTCTCTTTCTTTTGGCACCAAACTGACCCACTCGAGCGCGAGTTGAAACTACCTAGATAATCGTCCATTTCAAAGGGAACAGCTCCAAAGGCAGATCGCTCTTCCTACAACAAAGCGTGGCTCCTTTCAAAGAGCACCTCAGCAATCCGAGACCAACGTACCACGCACGTCTCCTCGTCTTGGCATCACACCAGCGCTCTTCACGAGCAGCTGCTAACTCCACAGGGCCTGGCGACAGCGCAGGGAGCAAGCAGGAGCGGCAGCAGCCAGGACCCACGCTGCACCAAGGGATTTGCACTCAAGAAAAACGCATCCCTCTCATAGGCTCCGTGCGCATGAAACCTTTGAACGGGTGCACATTAAACAAAGTGTGTCGATTTGTAAGAGGTCACGAGAAATCACGGCTTCGAAGAATACACGTAACTCTTCGCGGCGGCTTGACAAACTGGCGTGGCGAGTTTTGCATTCAGCGTGGGCGAGGTATTCAGCCCCGTGCAAACCCTTTCCCATTCTGGCTGCTCTCGTGAAAACTGCATGGCATCACACCCGTGTGACAAATGGCGTGGACATGCATGGACAAAACGCTTCCCACCTCGGTCACTCCGTCGACAAGGCAGTGCTCCTGCACTACATACGCATGACCAGGCGCGAACATCAGTCCTCCACAACTCATAGCCACGGCTGTCGCCAAGCCATCGCAGCGCCGTGAGCGAGCAAGGCTCGCACGGGCTAAATGAGTAGTTCAAACACTTGATTTGCACATAAATGGCCTAGCGGTGCTCCCGCGGACAGCAACTGAATACTCGCGGCTCCAGCGAACTCCCCGCCCCTGGTCTAAATCTGTCATCACCGTTGAAAGACGTACAGCAAGCATAGCGGTCGTGTGATTTTTTTTCCTTCCTCTTCTCCCTTTACGAAGGCCAGGTCAGAGCTTGCACAAAACAGTTGCACATTGAGGAGCAAATCGGTCGCAGCCCCGAGCAGTACGCGAGTTCTGAAATCTCCACAAACACACAAACACATCTCCAATACAGCCCCCACCCCACCCTTCCCCAGCAACCTCCCCCACTCTAACCCCCCCCCCCACACACACACACACACACACACACACCCCAACCCTTCCCACTCACCCTCGTTTTTGGTCGCACAGCATGGCGCCATCGTTGCTCTTTCATCACTTTGTAATCGGAGGTGATTACATTGATCGCGGCACTTTTCAGGAAATCAATGCATAACAAAACTCATTACGCAAATTCGTGAGATAACCGAATCAAGCATCTAAATCTGTTTGCCGAGAGCGATGTCAATCTTGCAGAAAGTTCACGAGAAGGCCCTTTGGGATATCGAGTGATCTTCACAGCACAAAAATGAGACCGTGTATATACAAGAGTTCGGGTTTCTGCCCAAACAAGCGGCAACTTTCGTATCACAGCATTCGAGGAGGAAAAGGCTAGGGTAGGGCCTCTCTCAGAAAACTGAGCCAATCCTCCATGTCAAATCAGGGAAGCCTGCCCGTCCGCCGAGCAGCCTCAGTCGCTGGAGACAGCAGGACAGAGCAGCTGAAGCTCAGCAGGAAAACAGATGGAGAAAAGCAAGTCGAGATCAAGCGCCGTTCTGTTTCAAGCGGTAAAAAGAAAACGCTTATCATAAACAACTCAACCAACGAGACCTGTTTATCAACCTGAGCCGTGCAGCCATGCTTTATCACAAAGGGCTCTTTGTGTTATCGACACTTGAATACATCAATTACGCCCAGGAGAAACCAGATCGCCTTTTATCGCTGCAGCGTTGTGGGATCGGAGCGGAGTGCATTGCACTTGGCACACGGGCTCCAAGAACGGGCAGCTGAGGTGTGGGACATTCTGCTGTAGTTGTGTCAGGGTCAGCCTTCCTGAGACGGAGCCACGGTGCCTGGACGCAACATGCAGTCGACCTTCCTACCTACCTACCTACCTACCTACCTACCTACCTACCTACCTACCTATCCTGTGACGGCCGTAAATCACACTGAAGGCTGTCGCGTCTGCCTTTCTCTGGGGTGCGAAGACATCTCACAGGGACTTGTAAATGCATAGGTCATTCTCCCATGAAAATCTTATTATGTTATTTTTAAAGAGAAGATTTGTGTTGAGAGCGATTATGTGATTTTATTAAATAGACGATGACTGAACATTTACATATTCACCACACACACAAATGAAGGATTCGTGAAGCCCTCGTCATGAACGTGTGCGTACAGTCCTACAGGATGTACACGTACCTAGTTATTTACACTACAACCAGGCAAACCTTACTCAGCAGGCGCTGCTCCTCTGCATATACGGCGACCTTGAAGTTTTATGGTCACTCAGGCCTGCACGTTTTTAAGACTTTACGCGACCAACGCCTTCCCTCAAGAAGCAGTGGCGGCTCCTAGTGTGGAAAAGAAAAGGTGGCTGTGATGGGCGGATCAATGAGGACGGCTTTGAAAGCTGCGGTCCCCAACCCATAAAGACCAGCTGGCCCCGACACAGCCTCCCCACGGTGGGCGCACATCGATCATTATGCAGGCAGCACTGTGCTGCAACCTCCTCCATCCTCGCTGGCTTCTCCTACCTACAGTTAGTCATCCCTTGCAGCTCCTGAGCTCGACTGCTGCTGCTGCAGTCGGCAAGAAGATCCCGAGGGCCATATTTAGTTTCCAGTCAGCAAAGACCGTTACCAGCGAGGCCTGTATCGTGTGCTTAGGAAACGTGACGATGAAGCGTGCTCTACTCCAGGAACAGTTTTCTACTTTCGGTGCGCATGTGTGTATGTGTGCTCCTGTACAGGTCAATGAATATGTGTATGTGTGTTCGTGTACAGTTCAATGACTGTGTGTATGTGTGTTCGTGTACAGGTCAATGACTGTGTGTATGTGTGTTCCTGAACAGGTCAATGACTGTGTGTATGTGTGTTCCTGTACAGGTCAATCAATGACTGTGTGTATGTGTGTTCGTGTACAGGTCAATGACTGTGTGCACGGAAGATAATGTGCGCGCTAGCACGAAGAAAAACAATAAAAATAAACCGAGACCATAAAATAATCGTCAGCTGCATTCTGGGAATGCTGGAAAATTAACACTTAATTTCGTAATCACATGTGGCTCGGGAGAATATTTTCACTTCAAGTTTGGAATTAGATTACTTTGAATTTTGTAAAAAAATTATAGAGATCTTTCAATCGCATCGTGCAGATGTGAATACCCAGGGAGAGGCAAAGTACGGAATGTACACTAGTTCCATTACTGGGAATCGAAACATCATCGCCATGATAATCTGCGCAAGAAGTTGCTTGACATTGACAGTATGCATTTCCAGTCAGCGAGATATCGCAATCAGATCACCCGTTCTCGCTCGTCGGCAGCTTCGAACGTAGTGAGGCAAATCATCACTCTGTGACAGTAAACAGCAAGGGTGCGTTGCTTACGCTAGAAGCCTTGCAAGATCTTGCGAGGATTTAACCGGTGTCTAAATGTGTCAACACGATATAAGTCGATGTAAAGGCGGTTAATTGTTTGACACATGTTGACACCGGCCTGTTACTTACCAACTAGGTATAGGCTAAGCAACGCGCACAGGTCCAACGATTTCCACTGAATCATCATGAGCTTCGAACCAAGTAACATCGATTCAGGTGGGCTGCGTGGATGACCACAACCCTTCCGCGCGTTACGCCGTACATACACAGAAAACTATGCTCCGGGGAATCCTGGATTTGGGTGGAGTGTAATGGCAGTGCGTGGAGGCAGGATCGACTTGCGCCAATGATATTTATTATAAGCAATGAAGCACGCCTGAACCCAAACGCCACCGACACACGATGTCGCAAGGTGGCAAAGGTAGCATAAGAACAGTACCAGATCCCGACCCACAAGGCACCGACGGAAAGATTTTTCAAATAAATGTCAATACTTCATACACAAACACACATACACACAAACACACACATACATATATACACACACACACACACACACACACAAACACACACACACGCACGCACACGCGCACACGCACTCACACACGCGGACACAAGCATACGCGCACACACACACACATAAATACACACACACACAGACGCACTCACGCACACACGCACACTCACATACACACACAAGCAGACATACACGCACACGCACACACACACACGCACACATACATATCACACATGCACACACATAAGCGCACACACACATACACACACACGCACACACACACACTCACATGCACACACACACGCACACATACACGCACGCACGTGCACACATGCACACACAAACGCACACACATGCACATGCACACACATACACACGCACACACACAAAACACACGCACACACATACACACGCACACACACGCACACACACACACGCACACACGCACACACGCACGCACGCACACACACACACACGCATACACACGCGCACACACGCACGCACACACACGCACGCACACACATGGAGTTCTACATCCCATCAGAAAAGGAGCATTGGAGAGCCTGGCAGAGCATCCAGTCACGTGAGACGCAGGCCTTGCATGCGAGCAATTCCTTATTCCCGCCAAGCGTCCTCAAGTCATCTGCAGCCATTTCCTGACACTGCCTGATTGCCCATCGCCGTGGCGACAGCATCGATTGGAGTGGAAATGAAAGCTCTAATCCGGGGGCGATGGTGGAGCAACAACTGCCTGCCTGCAAGCCACACCATCCATCATTCCCTTCCCTGGAGGATCTCGTCAAACAAATCTGACATTTTTCAGTCCAGAAGGGTGTGGATTGACCCGCAAGCAGGCAGTTAAAGACAAGGAGAGAATATCGACCTAGAAATGCTGAGCCCCTTCAAGAGACAGCCTCAAAGAGGTTCAGCACCTTCGTTCCACCCTAATGGGAAAACTAAGCCCCCTCGTTCAATCAGACAAGAGCGAAAGAAATCGCTGCAAAGAGCTCTTTGAGGACTAGACTACTTTCCCTCCGAAGTCAGTCATGACGCCATACGTAACAGTTCTGCCATATGGAACAAGTCACCACTTGAAGATTCCTAATCATTCAAATGCATTACGCATATCAAAATTCATATCTAACATCTGTTCTTTTTAGAGTTGCCAATTTTGGAACTCCTTCTCATTAATGAAGCTAACCCAACCTGGATGTCACTGCGCCCCAGCCCACATGCACTCAAAGAGACATCGTGCGTCACTAAAGAACAACAGCGCCCGATGCAAGATCACGAAGAACCTTCTTCCTCAAAGAGTCACATAAACGACCCCATCCCATCAAACAGCATTTTTGTCCCTTTCCCGGTCTGCCCCGTCTTTCAGCAGCTGCAGGTTTCCACCGGCCCACTCCACAAGGCAGCCCCAGGAAAGGATTCCCTGTGACGGGGGCGGAGTGCCACAGGCAGGTATAGTTTCTACAGTTAGCAAAACAGTGGCTGCACAGAGTCTGCAGCAGCTCTGTGAGTGCCAGGATGTGGGACACAAGCCAGCTACAGGAACTATTTTGAAATCGACGTCTTCCTGTTACCTTTAAAAAGGCTTCCCAGTTAAGTTGCAAGCGAAACCACCACAACAACAAAACCCCTCGAATATAAATGTAAAATGCTAAACGAAGTACTGCGCAACGAAACAACGGGCATCATACGATGTTTAATTAAAACAGTTGATTGAGAAATTTTCGTTCTGATGACAGAAAAGTGCATTCAGTCTTTCGTTGTTGTCTCTATAAAGCCTTCAAGCAAAACAGAGTCTACTGGGGCAATATTCAACAAGGCCAGGCTAAAGTGCAGTATGATAGTGATTTATTAGCAACACGTGTCGACGGCAGAGGCTGCAGTAGGCCGAGACACAACACTGACTCGACGTCAGCGAGATCGTGCCAGAACGAAACCTCAAGGTTAAAAGCAGAACCCTCGCCATGCCCGTAATGCTAGTGGGACTGTGCCTCCCTAACAACGCAGTAGTACGTAAAGAGGGTGGATTGTGTATGTGCGCGTGTGTGTATGTGTGTGTGTGTGTGTACGTGTGTGTATGTGTGCGTGAGTGCGTGTGTGCATGCGTGCGTGCGGGTGTGTGCGTGTGTGTGTGCGTGTGTGCGTGCGTGTGTGTGTGTGTGTGTGTGTGTGTGTGTGTGCGTACGTGTGTGTATGTGTGCGTGAGTGCGTGTGTGCATGCGTGCGTGCGTGCGTGTGTGTGTGTGTGTGTGTGTGTGTGTGTGTGTGTGTGTGTGTGTGTGAGTGTGTGTGTGTGTGTGTGTGTGTGTGTGTGTGAGAGAGAGAGAGAGAGAGAGAGAGAGAGAGAGAGAGAGAGAGAGAGAGAGAGAGAGAGAGAGAGAGAGAGACTGATTAATTGATTTTTATTTCGGCCGATGTACTATTACAATAAAAGCTCACTGTTTACACATATCATTAGAAATGTTTACGTGTATATATTTACAGCATTACCTTCTTTGTTGTGGGGGAGGGTGGTGGTGTGAGTGACAGTTTCAATCTGTTGTACTAATTTCGACAAAATCATGAGTTATTCACGCTCTAAATCAGCGAGATCTGGAACTACTCTGTGTGTGTGTGTGTGTGTGTGTGTGTGTGTGTGTGTGTGTGTGTGTGTGTGTGTGTGTGTGTGTGTGTGTGTGTGTGTGTGTGTGTGTGTGTGTGTGTGTGTGTGTGTGTGTGTGAGTGTGTGTGTGTGTGTGTGTGAGAGAGAGAGAGAGAGAGAGAGAGAGAGAGAGAGAGAGAGACAGACAGACAGACAGACAGACAGGAAGGCAGGCAGGCAGGAAGGCTGGCAGGCAGACAGACAGACAGACAGACAGACAGACAGGAAGGCAGCCAGGCAGGCAGCCAGGCAGGCAGCCAGGCAGGCAGCCAGGCAGGCAGGCAGGCAGGCAGGCAGGCAGACTGAGAAAGGGGCAGAGGGACAGAGTTAACAAGGAGAGATGACAGACGGAGGCAGATGTCAGAACTCAGCGAGTGCCATGTGAATGCAGAACAAAAGCTAATCTGGTAATCAGATTTGGTTATGTCGAGGACGACTTTCAGCTGAAAGGCCCAGTTTCGTCAAAGATCCAGTATAAAATGATATTCGGTTTCACACAGTGACAACGAGCCATTAGCGGCAGCAGCTGAGCGACATTGTCACCACAGGTGACTCACCCTTGCACAGTCTGGCAGCATGGAGAACGGCAAAAACCAGAACATCGTGTAAGTTACTGCGAATCCATCTCAATATGACTGCACAGAGACAAAGTCTAATATACTAGGCGGTTGTGTTTGTGTGTGTGTGTGTGTGTGTGTGTGTGTGTGTGTGTGTGTGTGTGTGTGTGTGTGTGTGTGTGTGTGTGTGTGTGTGAGTGAGTGCGTGCGCGTGCGTGCGTGCGTGTGTGTTCGTTTTTGGTTTTGTGTGTGCATGTGTGTTTGTTGGCTAACCACCCCCCCCCCCCCCTCTTATTTTGCATCTCCAATGTAATTGACAGTCATTCAGTCTCTCACAGTGAATTTGCTGATGATACCCAGCTCTATAACTCCTCCCATCCCAGTCAAATCCACTCTCTTCTTTCTACCAGCGAACACTGTATCTCTGACGTGAAATAGTGGATGACCCGGAACAAGCTCCAACTCTATGACTAAAAAACTGAAGCACTCCGGGTGGGCGGCGGAGGCAAATCGGATCAGGCCCTCAAACTAACCATTGGTCACAGTGACATCGTCTTCTCTCAGTCTGTTATAAATTTAGGCGTCATGTTTGACGATGATCTGTCAATGAGATCTCATGTCAACAAAGTCTGTCAGTTAGCATATTATGAGCTAAGGAAAAGTAGTACCATTCGTCATTATCTTTCTCAGCAGGCCACCAAAACGCTCATCACATCACTTCATCTGTCTCGTCTCGACTATGGAAACTCTCTTCTCGCTGGCAACCCCGACACTTTGCTTAACAAACTCCAGAAAGTTCAGAATTGTGCTGCTAGGCTAGTTTTTCGATGTCTCAAGCGTACCTATGTCTCATCACTCCTACATACACTTCACTGGCTCCCCATCTCTCAGAGGATAGACTATAAACTTGTTACTTTGTGCTTCAAAGCCATCGACAACACCGCGCCACACGCTCTTACAGAAATTCTTACAGTCTACACGCCCTCCAGATCTCTACGCTCAGCTGCTGACTCTAGAATGCTTAAGGTCCCCCGCCGTAATAAGAAAACTCAAGGACAGCGTGCCTTCTCCAATATTGGACCTGTAACCTGGAATAGTCTCCCTCTCTCAGTCCGTCATTCTGACACTCTGCCCCAGTTTAAAAGCGCTCTAAAGACCCACCTCTTCCGATCTGCCTTTCCCGCTGAGCTGCATCGCCTTACTTGACCTGGCCTGCAAGTGGTGTGTATATTGAATAGTTTGTTCTATTTGTTCTATTGGATCTTAGTTTTTGTTTTTTGTTTATGTGTGTAGTGTGTGAGTTTTTGTAGGAATGTGGTGTTGAGTGGTTGTATGAGTGTTGATTCTTTGGATTGTAAACGCCATGAGCTTGCCTGTCAAGGGAAGGTGTGTGCGTATGAATAAACTATTATTATCTCATCAAATGTGCTAATCAATCAACAGCTGACCTAAACCTTACAACCTGCTTTGTTGCACAAAGACTTGCATGCAACATACATCCTACAGTATTCTCATCAGGTTACTAAACTGGGTTACCAACGTCCCCAAGATCGACCCAGCCCATCTCTCCTGCAGTAGCAGCACATCAATAATTCACTCAAGCACAGCAACATACGACTGGCACGAACCGGACGGACAGGTATGCAAGGTCGACGCAGGGGACAAGGTGAACTAAGGGCATCAGAAGGAAAGGAAGGAAAGGATGGAAGTGCAGGAAGGAATTGCAGGAAGGAAGGAGAAAAAAAGATAACAAGGGACGGGAAAATATTACAAAGAAAAACGGATGTTCGTGGAAAAGGGAGAAAGAATAGACAAGAATGGGAAGCAATTCAAAGAAAGGGGGTGGGGAGGTAAGGGAGAAGAAAAGGATAAAGAAGACAAAGAAGGGGGTTGTGGTGGTAGTAGCAGTGGGAGGGGTGGGGGGGGGGGGGGGGGTAGTGGAAAGAGGCATTTAAAAAAACGAGGTGGGGGGAGGGGTAGAGACAGAAAGAGTGAAAGGAAGGGTAGGGGAGGGGGAGATCAAGGGAGGGGGGAGGGGAGTTCGAGTCTGTGTGAGGTGGGGAGGGAGAGAGGCAGAAATGATTGCCGTTGACAACGCGCATCTCCCACAATCAGGTTGCGGCAGCAGCAACCCCAGTGAAGCTGCGTGTCATGTCGTTGCTAAGATCAGAGGGGATGTAGGATGCAGAGCAGTCATGCGTGCACAGCTCAGATGGCGACAGCTGCTGCTGCTGCCGCTGGACGGACAGTGGGGACGGGGGGGGGGGGGGGGGGTGAGGAAGGAGGAGATGCGAGGATAACGATCAGTACGAAGGAGGACTAGAGAGGACAATGGAGAGGACTGGGAAGGGGGTGGGGGTGGGGGGGGGGATTGTAGTGGAGTGGAGTTGTGTGTTTCTTTTAGTTGGATTAAGAAGTCCCTTGCGGTTGTGTATATGTTTTCTCAACGACAGTTGAGACAAGCATCTTTGAAGTGAGGTGAACGTGAACATGGTTGCTACAATTTGGTCTTATGATCGAGCTAGCAGCACCATTGGCACATCAAACATAAACAAGTGGAATTCAAAGGCAAGTGCAACATAAAAAAACAATAGAATCAGTAGTAAAGTATCTACAATGTCAAGAATGACAGTGAATAAAAATACATACGTCTCTAGTCAACTGCGGACCAGGCATTTTCTCTATGAAAGAAAATATGGTATGGCCATAGAGCAAGAACAACCATACTTCCATGATCTGTGTATGTAAACAAAGGCACTACCAATATCAACATCGTCGGTCATGGCAGCTCAAAAAGCGAGACTCCCTCTACGGTATTATACTTGACAACGTCCTGCCTCCCCCCACCTCCACCATCCATCCCCTCTATTCCTACCCTCACCACCACACTGTGTCATGCGAGTTAGACACAGCTGCCAACGCGCCAGAAGGAAACTAAGTTCCACAAAGCCATTGTCCTCCAATCAACAGCTCTGCAGCATAAGAGTCACGCGGCTCGTCCTCTCGACTACACGATTATTTCCAAAAAGTGTATGACTATTTAAAATCGCATCCACGGTTGAGAAGTAGTTATTCCTGGCGAAGGTCGGGAGGGAGGGAGGGAGGGAGGGAGGGAGGGAAGGAGGGAGGAAGAAAGAGGAGCGATATGAGCAGACGACAACGAGTCATTGCTATTGTACGGCAGACTACAGAGACGCATGATACACCGCTTGTCACTCCACCGATCCTGAATGTGCGATGGAGGACAAATGAAGAAAAATACAGCAAAACGATCCAGGTGGAATAGAAAAGGTTGTGGATACTCACAGAAGCCAGTCACATCGCCGGCGAAAGCTTCCTCCTTGGAGAAGAGAGCGAGCGAGTCTACCTGTAACGCGCTCACTCCAAAGGGGGACGCGCATGCACAGATGTCGCTGGCAGCGTCCCAGGACGTGCGGCAGGCGCCTCATCTAGACCTACGGCCACCGGCCGGCGCACGCCAGCTCTACAGCTACGCAGTCAGTAAAGGCTAAGGAATAAACATGCCACGTAACTCTACGCCGGCAGCATTGACTCTATAGATATACGATGCGCTACGTACAAAACGTTCGTGATATGGTGCGTCAGTCAAGTAGTTCTTATTATAGTATGCGAGAGCGTTTGCATCGCAAACAGTCCATAAAGCACCGGATAAATAGAGTCTATGACACCAGATACCCACTAAGCAATTAAACAACTCATCATTCATCATTCAGTCCCTCGTCAAACCATATGCAACGCTGGAATAGGCACGAGCAAGCTAGAGAGAGAGAGAGAGAGAGAGAGAGAGAGAGAGAGAGAGAGGAGGGAGGGAGAGACAGACAGACAGACAGAGAGAAAGGACGACGGGAGGGGGGTGGGGGTGGGGGGGGGGGGAGAGAAGAGAATGGAAGGAGAGAAAAGCAAGGTACTCGTGTCACATGGAATTATACATTCAAATTAATGTAAATGAATGCAAAAAATCTATTCAGCGTTATTAGAAAGCAATTTGCAGGAAATATCTGTAAATAGATCATGGAATGAGCAATGAATGATCAAAATACAATCGCGTAAATGAACGATTCAACGAATTACATTCAATAAGACACGTCTAAGCACTAACTGCAGTTTGTCCATTTAAGCTGCTCGGAATTTTGTTTCCGGCCCTTGTTAACAAAGGTAGGGAGTTTTCGAGGGGGTTTTATGCGTGTTGTTTTGTTTTTGTTTTGTGTGTTGTTTTTTTGTTTGTTTTTTTTTTTTTGGGGGGGGGGTTCTTGGGTGGGTGGGTGGGTGGTGTGATGCTGTGGGTTATTGTGTGTCTACAGCACAAAACAGGAAAGCAAAATGTGCTGTACACTATTTGTATCGCGTCTAATTATAAAATTTTCGCAGCTTTTCGTGTCCAGCCAAACTGTGCGTTTTCACAAGCGAGCCAAGCCACGTCAGGCATGCTGGTGCTCCGGGTACCGTTCTTTCTCCTGGGGTGCGTTCAGGCTTTAACTCCGCCTTGAACGACTCGACTGCGAAGCCTGGGAGACGTTGTAGGTGAAATGTAGCTCTGCGCAGGCCTTCGGAGAGAGAATTGAACGCGCGCCTGGTCTCTGAAAAGGTCAACGTGGGCTGCCTTCTGACCTCGTCTTGTATGCTCCCTCACCCTCCCTTCCTTTATCCTCCTCCTCGCCCCATCCACACCCAACCTGTGGGAAGCTGTCAGGTGCATCTGACAGGTCACTTGGAAATGGGGACGTGCACAACGTGGTGACCTGGTCATGCGCCTGCCTGTCCTGGGGCGCGTTGCATAGACGCGAGGAAGGCCAAGATCTTGCGAGGAATAGGCCTGTGTCAACATGTGTCAACATGATGAAAGCAGATGTTAAGACAATTAAACCTTGACACATGTTGACACAGGTCTACGCCTCGCATGACCTTGCGTCTATGCATCGAGGTCCTGGGCTCCCCAAGGCAACGTTGACCATCTGGTCCTCTAGCCCACATTAACCAGTCATCTATCATTTGATAAAGAATGTCGCCTTTCCGTGAATTGAAGAAGGGAGGAGGAAATTATAAGGAGATGAAGAGGTGATGGTGAAGGTGGACAGAGAGAGAAAGAGAAAGAGATAGACAGACAGACAGACAGACAGACAGACAGACAGACAGACAGACAGACAGACAGACAGACAGACAGACAGACAGACAGACAGACAGACAGGCAGGCAGGCAGGCATACAGACAAAGACTGAGAGAGAGAGAGAGAGAATGAGAGAGAGAGCGAGAGAGAGAGAGAGAGAGAGAGAGAGAGAGGCATATAGCTGACAGAGAAGTAGACAGATATACAATTTAACATACAACGATGCAAGCAGGCCCTCCCCCAAACATACACACATACACACACACGCACACACACACACACACACACACACACACACACACATACACACACACACACTCACACAACCAAAAAACCAACTCTGATTAAGTCCATGGAACAACTTCTCGATAAACCGTAAGGCGACCTGCAGACGCCTTTCTACATGTACACATTTCACGACTCAAGGTCATTGGGACAAAATCATCCATGTCCTTACAACGGCAGCACGACCAGATGTGTCTAAAGCCAACACAGAGACTGTGCAAAGACTGGGGTGGGCGTGACGCCTGACTGGTCAGGGTGAATGCCCAAAGGGACGGACGTTTCCCAAGACCAGTCTTGCACTTCAAAGGCCAGGGCGGCTTGGGGCTTTCAGGGCCAGACACAGCTACAAAGGGGCGTCCATCTGCACAGGACACACGCGTCCTGCAAGATCGCTGTCATCCGGAAGTGCCAGTTTTCCAGCCTAAACCCACATGGGATTTGGCGCATATCTTGCACGTTGTGGTCATAGCCCTAGACCGAGGCGATGACCACCAGGTGTTTTGGACGAGGGCAAGGGAATGGCGTGCTTCTTTAAATCTGTGTGCTGCCTGTGAGTCTCGTGTGAACGTGTGATTTATTAGGTGGCCTCGGAGAAAGAGCGAGGAACTCAAGCTTGCTGTCAGACCGGTAGAGACTGCATTCCACAGAGGAAGGCTCGCTGGCCTGGATAAGGGGAGAGGCGAGGGCGAAGCTTTTTCTGCTCCAGTCTTGTTCCACCTGTCCTGTCATCGGCGTGAAATGTTATGCACGCATTTCCACAGAGCAGAAGGAAGAAAAGTGCATGTATCCATGGCATCTGAATGAATAAATAAATGAATGAATGAATGGATGAATGAATTACTGCAGGGGTCTCCCTTCAAAGTCTTTTCAGCTCTTGATGTTGAATCCTAAGCTTCGTTTTTCTTGACAGGTCGTGCGTGGCGACGCTTGGAAAATGGTAACAATATGGGAATGGATTAATTTTCAGACGGCGCAGAACCTTGAAGTGTTTATCCGGTGCGGTTTTTATTTTCATTGCAACATCTCATTTGCATGCGACCTAATTTTTTTAAACCAACGTCTTGGACTTTGAATAAGTCGTGCAGCTGCGCAAAACTAATCTCTCAGTCCGACGCCTCTGCTTTGACGGTGGGTGACTTGGGATAAACACAGCTATGACAGCCAATCAATCATTCCTACATCTCTTATTCTGCGCGAGACTTCCGCTGCTGGCATCAAAAATGGCAACGGTCAATGAGTATCTGAAGAAAGCATCTCACAATTTCAAGAATATACGAATGAATGAATGAATGAATGAATGATGTGTTACGGCCTATAAGCCTTTCAAGGTGCTGTAGGGTTAACTGACACTCGAGCTGGTTTGAGTAAGGACAAGTCACAATTTCTCTAGTTATTCGCCTTTTTCGAATCGCGTAGAGGGATGGATGGATGGATGGGTTGGTGTGTGGGTGGGTGGGTGGATGGGTGGGCGGGTGGATGGATGGATGGATGTATGGATGGTTGGATGGATGGATGGATGGATGGATGGATGGATGGATGGATGGATGGATGGATGGATGGATGGATGGATGGATGGATGGATGGATGGATGGATGGTTGGATGGATGGATGGATGCATGGATGGTTGGATGGATGGATGGATGGATGGATGGATAGATGGATGGTTGGATGGATGGATGGTTGGATGGATAGATGGATGGATGGATGGATGGATGGATGGATGGATGGATGGATGGATGGATGGATGGATGGATGGATGGATGGATGGATGGATGGATGGATGGATGGATGGATGGATCCATGGATGGATTTTTACAGCCTATCAGCCTTAGTAGGCTATGTAAGGCCATTAAGCATGAAAATCACTAGAATAGTTTAGAGTAAGCGCAAATCAAGTCACGGTGTCCCTGGTTATTCGTCTCAGATTACGAATAGCGTAGGGAGACGCGGTGGGTCAATTCTTACCCTCGATCCACAGACCAGCATTTCTGCCCTTCTCACCACGAGAAAACCAAAGCGAAACAAATGCCTACTAATTAAATTCAAAGTGTCTACTTCGTGCCAAGCCAGCAGTCTGCTACTGCTGCATCCATCTCTACCAAATGTCTCCAATGAATTCTACTGTAGAAGCGCAAGCGTTAACATGATCAGTGATTTGCCCGCTAAAGGAGGAGATGGTCGAGTGACTTTGGTCAAGCAGCTTGAGTCAACTCCCCGCTCCCCCTTTCCCGTGCAGGTGTGGCTGTACAAGCACCGGTAATGCGACAGCCCACCCAGCAGTGAGCCACACACAGCCTTTGACCCAGAACAGAGCCAGACGTTAAGATCAAGCTGTGGACACTGGATGTCGTCCCGCCTGACTGACCTCCCAGCACAACACCAGTCAGGTGTCTCTCTACGCCACGCATTTGAACCACCCTCTCCCTTCCTCCCTCTGTGTTTCCTGCTCTGATGTGCTTCCTCACCTTGCATCACCAGCTAGAGCCGAGCATTATTCCTTTGTCAATACTTCAGTCCTAACCAAAACAAAGCACATCAAATTTCAAATAATACGTTATTGAGCTCTGCATTTGTGCTTCCACAAAAAAATTTCGCGCGAGGAGTTCCTGGTCTTGTATAGTTCTTCACGTCGGTCTCCCTCAAAATGTTCTGAACCAAGCATCTATCTACTATCAGTTTGAGTCTGCTAGGCACACCATTATTTCTATATGTAGCAGCCTCCTACCATCATTTAGACAAACTCATTCTCAACTCACCTGCAAACCGCAATCCTTAGTCGACCTCGACAGTTGTCTCTACCCCGACCTCCCTCTGCCCACCCGTTCAAGTGTCCAGCCTCCTTGATAATGCAGTCCTGCCCACCCCACACATCCATCTACCCCGCCTCCCTCCCCTCAAGTTCCACCAGCCGACCACCTTCTCATTTTGCAGTCTGACCACTCCCCTTCATTCTCCTTGCCGCGACCCTGTCCACTCCACTCGCCACCAAAACAGAGACTGTGAGAAGGAGGGTGGGGGAGGGTGGGGGAGGGGGAAGGGGGAGTGGATGTTGGCAGGGTCAAATTAAAGGAAGTGTATTTGGGAGCAAGGAGGAATGGTTGATGAGGAGATGAGAGTGAGGGAAGGGCAGGTGGAGGGAGCATTTGGAGGAAAGAAAAGAGGAGATAAGGGGAAGAGGAGGGTTGAAACCCTCGACCTTTCTGTTCTGCAGTGATTGGCTTCACCCCAGCTGCCTCATTGATTTGCTGTCTGCAGGCCCAGCGTGCAATCCCGGCCCCTCTCAGGGAAAATCCCCGTTGCAGATTGCTGCAGGCTTTGCTCCATGACAGGTCAGCGACTACTCCCCCCATCCCCCCCCCCCCCTCGCCTCGCCCCCCCCCCCCCTCCTCGCTCTATCAACTCTATCAACGGTCAATCGGCCGTCCGCCCTCCAAGCCACTTGACCGCTAAATGAGAGGCGCGCGCCCGAAATTGGCGGGAAATCGACCTGGATGATTTACCCCCACTCGGCATCTTCGTGACGGAATTGAATATTCCTGTTCGAAGCTAACGAAATTATGTCCGAAGCCGTGTTCTGGAAAATTGCCTCACGTAGGAGGAATCTAAAAGCTCTTCTATCTGCATTCCACCCTACTGCTGACACTCGTTAAGGATAGCAATCGGATCTGTTTAACTCGACAAATGTACAGAAAAGAAGCTGTCAAAAACATTGTTTCTCTACTCGTAGATGAGTAGCTGTGTTCAAAACGACACCGCAGAAAAAAAGAAAAAGAATAAACTTGAGTCATGATATAACCAACAATTTCGATTATACATCTTTCTTTCATTAAAACATCTTTTTACTTGTTTTACATCGAACCCAAAAGGAAAAATTCACGCACTGGAGTAGGAGTTTCCAGCAAGTGAAAGCGAGGAGAGGAACATACACCACTGTGTGCGTGGGAGAAGGGGGGCCGGCCACACGCACCAAGAAGAATGACGGGCTTTGGTATCATCCATGCTGCATTCGTGCGATAGCAAGAGGCTCAGCGTTGCTTTGAGGTAGATGGCTGGGCAAACAGCGGGCGCCTCTGAGGGTCTTTCTAGAGAAACAGTGAGAGGAGGCACGGCTTGCACAGGATGCGTGGCAGGAATGCAGCCTGCAGTCACTGGAGGTAACTCCCTCTGTTCCGACCAGGCATTCCAGACAGGAACCTTCACCTCCTCCCCTCTACTCTAACCGCCACCACCCACCCCCTCCCCTCCCCTTTCCACTTCTCTCTCCATCTCCTTTTCTCTCTCAAGGCCGCGGCAGTTCAAGGCGTCCTTTCAGACAAAATGTCTCATCTCTACGTCTCAGTCGTTCTATCTGATTAAGCGCTACCATCCCCGACGTCGACACAGCGGGTCTACTTCTTTGACCCGACCTGATGGAGGAGACAACATTGTGAATATGGAAGAAAAGCCTCGTGCATCACAAAAATCTATACGTTCTCTGAAAGGTGACAGTTTGAAGAGACTTCCTCAATCTGATCTTACAGTCGGGTCTTTGAGTGTATCTCCTTTTCTGTAAACATTCGCCGACAGTGACAGTTCTTACGAATACAAAATCTCTAGTGACCATCTCGTGGATTGTATCTAAATCTGTCGTTAAGCTGTTCTGTTCCATGGAGACTCACTTTCGCCATAACACTGGCTTCCAGTCCGAGCTTGGGCCGAGCACGTACGACAACAGCCCCAAAGTGCGCAGAAACTTGCGGTCCATCGATATGAAGCCTTCAGCGGCGCCGCCAAAGCGCTTTCAAGCGCCTCCCTGTACCTGAGGGATCCATTCAGACGGCAAACAGGGAGGATTTCCAGCTGATTAGCGAACAAGAAAACCCATCCGGTTTGGTTCCAGAGGCAGTGGAGAAAGCAGGGCCGGGGAGCATGGTCTTGGGGACGGAGGAGGAGGAGGGGAAGGGGGGTAGAGGTGGGAAGGGGGTAGAGGTGGGAGGGGGTGAAGGTAGGAGGGTAGGGGCATTCTGTGAACCCGAGTCAGTATTGACTCTGGCACAGTTACCAATGAATGCGTAATAGACTTGACCCTTCGCATTACAGCATTGCGCCAAATATAGTTCCTTCTGATACTATTTTTTTCTCCACCTTTTACAGAAATCATTCAGATGTGAAAACTTGTTTCCATTTCAACACAAACATTTTATTGTATCGAATAAACGCTTGTTTATTGCCTCAACAAGAGTAAGTTAAGAGTTTTGTGCGAAATAGTCTTAGAACTACTTTAACGGATTATGTCAGGGATCGGCTATCCCACAAGCCTCTCGTGTGACCTCTATTTGCATATTTCTGACGAAAACCTTCCATTACGTGATGTCAACTGGGTTAGAGACACTTTCGCCGGTAGAGGAAGTCTCTAGTGAACTAGAATGGGGTAGGGGATGAGGGGTGGAGAGAGTGGGATACTTTGAGATGAAGAAAAGCGTCCAAAAGCGGCAGGACGAGGGAGAAAGGACTAGTAGGGAGGGTGAATGGTATACTGTCGATGGGCGCTGAGTGAGATGTTTCCAAAAGGTTGTGTGCAGGGGTGGCTTGAGACCGTGGGAGAGGAAGCTAGGGGCGTGGGGTTGGGCTGGGGGGGGGGGGGGGGGGGGGGGCGGGATAGAATGAGAGGAAGAGGGTAGTCGTCTATCATCCGATGCCGGACACAGCATGGACGTCACGCAGTTTTTTCATCAGGCATCCATACTGAGGACACTGGCAGGACCGTTGGGTATCGAATCCCAGTAACGGGCGATTTGCTGCCCAAACCCAAACCAGTTGAAGCGGTTGACACATTGATGAATGGACAGGCTGATTGACCGAGAGGTCGGTGAACTGTCTCTCTGCTTAATCAATAAATCGATTGGAGTATCGGTTTCTCCTGCACGTGCTCCTGTTAGTTGATGAATGGTCTGAATCACAAGGTGTTAGGCGACACGGCATCAATAGGAAACACAATGAATTATGTTGCATAGCTACACCAGTAAACACTCGCGATACATATTCACGTTTAAGCCTTTCTTGCCAAAAATAATAAAGTATATAAAAAATGACCTTTCATTTTCATATGTGCTCATACAACTTAAAAGCGTTGACAAGAGTCCATACATTGTAACATCTCCATTCATAACACTCTGAAAATTCATTCCAAAGCTTCGTATGAAAAGGGGGCATCAACATCAAAGACGACATTAAGTAGTCCCGGGCAAAATAATAACAATGCATCAACGCTGGATTCACTGTGGACATCAAAGTGGACGGTCCACTTCTTGTCAAAGATCGTACCTCGGTCGTTGCTTGCAGTGCAGAGATAGTCCAGTCCAGTCCAGTCCAACGCATCCCACGGAGAGCGGTCGTCTTTGCACTGGCTGGCATCAAGGTCGGACGAAAGGAGAGACGGCCTCCAAACGCAGAGCATTAACGGCCTTAATCAATGGGCTATTACGTTTTCATGGCGTGGAGGACATTAGAGGCCAGTTCACATCCTGCTATTTGCACATCAATAATGCCGGCTATGGGCGACTCCGTCAAATTACGGCGATTACACTCGAGAGGGGGCGCTGTCAACAGCATGTGGCCTACTAACTGACAGAGGACAGGGAAAACGGTAGCCAGCCAAGTGTTGACCGTCATCGAGACTCCGACAGAGAGCGCTTTGGTCACGCCACCACGAAAGTGGCAGAAGTAACGGCCAACAGCAAGCTGGCACTCGCTCCCAGCCTTGTCAACTTTTCCCAGACTCTGAATCTCTCAGGCAATCAGGCTGCTACTAGTCAGGCACCAGAGGAAAATAACGTAACTATGAGACCGATGCCTGTGTTGTTCAGGAGCTCTCAATGCCTGGAGGAAGTTTCAAGAAAAACAAAACTCGTCGCTTGCAAACACATAGCTGGGTCGAAGTACAACTGAACGAAGCTACTGTAGCAGGGGTCTATAAATGTCATGGTGAACCTTACACATGCAGTAAAGCTCTGCAAGATTAACACGTTGTGCTGGTTACCTGAAGATCAACCGCTACACTAATGATAACAGAAGCAAAGACCCGCCTCCACAAGGTAGTGACAGCTGCTAATGCTAACGCAACAACAAAACAACATCCACACATAAACACACAAGAAAACTTGGCACTCGTGCCTTCTTCACATACAAGCAATCTTATCATGAATTTCAACATACAACATTTCACATACTCTGAGTACTCTGTCACGACTTCTACTGCATTGAACGTGTTTCAAACAAAAGCATGCAACTCTCAGACAAGCTTCAACACGAACGATTCCTAGGAACACTAGACACACCCTGGCATTTGTCTCCATCCATCAGGACGAGACACAACGAGGGGGACGGTAGCTCCACGGTGGTCCAACCCTAGTGACGGATCAGGGGAAAAAACGGCCGAGGACTATGCCATGTTACGGCCTACCCTTTGTCCTAGAGTCAACGGGGACTCACATTGCGACCCAATTTCATTCTTCTGGAAGAGTGAGCGTGGACGGAAACAAAGAGGGGAAAGAGAGAAAGTGGGAAAGTGGACGAGGAAGTTCTGGGTCAGGCCATGCCGGAAGAAAGGAGACCAATTGAAGCAGGAGTGGTCAAGGCTGCCAATTCTGGGCATGCGGCCAGTGAGGCGGTCAACACTCAAGGCCGGGGCACATAAGGCTGGGATGCATTCTGAACACAGAGATATACTATATTCACTATAGTCTCAGCCACGCTGAATGGCTGGGACGGGCACTTCTGCAGGGCAGGGCGGTCAGTTTACACACGTCAGGGCAGATCAAAGGTGAAAGAGAGAAGGTGTGGTGTTCCAGGGATAACGAATTCACAGATCACTTTGAAGCTTACCGCCTTCAGTGCAACCCGATGGTGTCACTGCCAGAGCGATTTTTCACCCCACCCCCTCACCCCCAAGGAATCGATGTTCTTCCAATATAGATGGAGAGTATACCAATGCCGCTCAGACACATCTCGTTCTCGACTTGGTTCTTCATTCGACTTAGTCTATTAGAGAGTGCAGTAACCAGGGATAAGGACAAACTTTAAAATAGTTGTGGTTACGATAACATGGCCAGAAAAATTAGGGTCGCTAGGTCGGTCTGAACTTTTTTTGGTAATAGAGGTCAGACTGAAAATAAGTCACACTTTCTCTTTCGCTGAAAAACTAAATTGTTTAATACTTAAAACAGTGGATTCCCCGAGTGCTCACGCGGCAGGGAAGATGGAACAGCACACAATTCTATAATTACCTTCGATTTCTTTCCCTTTTCTTTTTTTTTTTCTTTTTTTTTTGGGGGGGGGGGGGGGGGGGGGGGGGCACATTCGAAAAAATCGTTTAGAGTCGGCAGAAAATAATACGGTCGGTCGGGTTACCATAAGCACGGCACATTTTTTCTTTGGCCTAATCAAACACCAAGTTTCTCTCATTTCTACCATACACTTTCCCAAACATGAGCCTAAACATCAGGAATCTGAAAGCGTTTGCGTTGCATTCACTTCCAACACAGCTCCATCGTTCTACCAGATACGCAACATACGCAGAAAGCATTCATTCTTGTGATAGAAAGCAGTAAATGTCTACAGCAAACAATGGGCAGTTCATAAAGACCAACACAATAGGCAATTGAAGCGAGCACTTTTAGCCTTCACGGTCGTCACTGCCATAAATCCAGCGCCACTGCATGTAAATAAACGATGGGACGTTCTTTCTAGAAATGAGTCACTGGGACCAGCAGAACCCAAGTCCTAGATCTGCCAGTACAGAGAATAAAACTGTCCTCGCTCGGGCTTCGCAGAATGTACCTGGAATGTCAGCGATTCTCACATCACCAGATTTTAAAGTATCGACAGCTGCATTTGTTCCTTGCTTACACAAGTAACCATTCTTCAACTCAAAAGGAACTGAGGGAAGATATTCAGCAGCAGCGGTTCTTCTACACACTCAATACTCATACACACATGTACATCTAATTGTCTGTAAAGACGTATAGGGGTGGGGAGTGGGGGGTGGGGGTGGGGGGGGATGCGCTTACGAACACATTCATTCCTATGTATACACGCCTACATATAGATAAGTAACCACTCTTTCACTAACGTGGACATGAGGGCCAATACTCATCCACAGTATTTCGCCTTCATCTCAAGGCCTTGGAAGGACGAATGGGGCGAGGATCTGCAGAGTCTACCATGCATGTATCCCTTATACGCTCGTAAATGCATTCAAGTGACCACTCTTCAACCGATAAGGAAATGAGGAAGGACATTCACCAACACGTACACCTCTAAAGAGCCAGGAAAGAATGTACTGGACAACATACGAGGATCTGCGTGGTCTGCAATGCATTATTTCTTAACATGCATATACAAATAACCACTCCTACACTAACGTAGGGAAGTGTGGGAAGATATCCATCTAGAATAGCTCGTCTCGAGGGTCTGAAAGGGACGTAGAAAGAGACGTAGAAAGGGCCATACGAGGACCTGAGGGGCGCCGGCGTGAGCACTACATCACCGCCAGCTGGTCACCTCAAGGCCAGGGCTCTGTGCTCTACAGGCAGCCGTGGCCACCAGGCCCGACAGGCCCGTACCGCCTGCCAGTAGATCTTCCCAGCTCGACACGTCCCTGGGTAATGGGCACCCCGCCCTTAAATGCCACAGCCTCCTGCCAGGCAGCCTTTTCCCGCCAAAAGGGCGTACAATAACACTCGGGAAGTTTAAAAAAGCTGATCTCTTCTCTGTCGAAGCGAAACGAAGCAAAACGGCCACTTGTACTTGGCCGCTCCGAGCGAAGGAGGCAGAACAATGACGTCATTGTTCCAGGGTGTTGTTTCGGTGGGTGGGTCTTTGTAAAACCGAAGCATGTTCTTTGGCGAGTGAGCTGATGTGAGTTGGTGTAAGTACATGTATATCTGGCCCCTTTCTGCATGTCGGCCAGTGAGTGCGAGTACGTGGGAGCTGGAGGTTACACGAGAACGCACATGTGCGTCCGTCTGCAAGTCTGCCTGGTTGCGCAG